>APFE030223186.1:0-43698 GCA_000404065.3 Pinus taeda
TGGTGAACCCACACTCTACATAAAGGAGAATGACGGTAAGATACTTATTGTTGTTTTATATGTAGATGATTTGATTTTTACCAGCAATGGTGCTTCTCTCATTGCTGATTTTAAAGCAGTCATGAAAAGTGAATTTGAAATGACTGACTTGGGCTTCTTAAGATATTTTCTTGGAATTGAAGTAGACCAAAGTGAAAATGGTGTTTTCATTTCTCAAGTTAAATATGTAGAAGCAGTGTTGAAGAGATTTAACATGCAGAACAACAAGGCAACTGTGACTCCAACTGTAATGGGGTTGAAATTGACCAAAGAAGACAGCAGCAAGGATTTTGATCCAAAATTGTACAAGAGCATAGTTGGCAGCCTTATGTACTTAACTGCAACTAGGCCGGACATTATGCACGCTGTGAGTTTAATCTCCAAATTTATGGAAAGACCGAAAGAGACTCATTGGCAGGCAGCCAAGAGGATTCTAAGGTATGTGAATGGAATAAAGGGGTTTGGTATTTTATACTCCTCTTCTAAAAGTTTCATGTTGACAGGCTACATTGACAGTGATTGGGCTGGAAGTGTTGATGATACGAAAAGCACATCGAGATATGTGTTTCATATGGGATCGGGAGCCATCTCATGGGCTTCCAAGAAGCAACAAGTTGTGTCTTTGTCAACAACAGAGGCAGAGTATGTAGCAGGAACAACAGCAGCATGCCAAGCAGTGTGGCTAAGAAGAGTTATCAGAGATTTGTGTCATGAACAAGAAAATGGCACGACCATTTACTGTGACAATACCTCGGCAATAGCATTGTCTAAAAACTCAGTTTTTCATAAAAGGAAAAAGCACATAGACACCAAATTTCACTTCATATGTGAATTGGTTAACAATGGTGAGATTGTTTTGCAGCACTGTAGAACAGAGAATCAGTTATCTGACATCTTGACAAAACCATTGGGAAAGAAAAGTTTTGATCTTTTCAGGAAATGCCTGGGTATGCAGAAAAACCCAGCAGTTGAAATTAAGGGGGAGTGTTGGAAATTAATTCCAACTGCAGCATCAGTTGAGCAGAAATCACAAATCACGTCTCATCGCAAATCGCATTAATACCTTCGCCTGTCCTCCGCACTGTGACGAGACGCGATGCAATCACAGATCGCAGATCGCAAGTTTCGCCCTGCATGCGTTAAGCCTTTCCTTTTTGTTTTCTGCGATTGTGATACTGCGATGCGATATCATCGCACATCGCAGATCGGTCATTTCTCACTTTGTATTATTCTCGCGATAAGTTTTGCGATGCGATCCCGCCGCTCATTTGCTGATCCGACGGCCCATATTTGTTCCCATCAAATGCACGTCACCACCATACTGCATTTACGCATTTTACCTCTTTGTGTTCCCAAGGAAGAAAGTTGGCTTTGCGCCATAACTGCTCAGCAACAGCATTAAAGAAGAAGCATGGCTAAGAAGGAAAGAACCAACCTCGAGCCGGCCACAACATTTCTCTATTACAGGTTCCCATACAACCGACTCAAGAATTACAGCAGAGACTCTGTTAGAGAGTTAAAGCGGTTGATGGACTGTTATGACTCCTAATGCACTATATATGTGTAGACACAGCAATGTAGAACCGATGTTAGAAAAAGAAGATAGATAAGAGGAAACGCACAGCAGTGCAGAGAAATATTCCTTTTGTTGTGGAACTGAAGCGTTCCTGTTGTAATCCCTCTGTTCAGAGGAAGACCCATTTTGTAATAGTTTTTTTTAATACAAATCTTTAATTGTGTGTTAAGGATCCTGTGTTTAAAACAGAGTGTTGTTTTCTGTTCTGCTATGTGATAGTGTTTTCAGAATTTTAGCAGAAAAATTCCCAACAAACACGTCGACAATGAAGTGGTGGTGGCATTCTCAGGGTGTGCATCGGAGGGACTCTGGCGTTGTTCATTGCTATTTTTAATATGAGTCAATCCCTCTACTCATCCTCCTCATCGTGCTAATAGCCATTGCCGTCGACGTCTTCTACGTAGTTTTCCGGCCTCAAGGTCCAAAATACTCACTAAATGGAATTTTCGTCCAACGATTCAACATCAGTCAAGGCCTATTTCTCAGCGCTAATCTGATAGTGACCATTTTAGCCCAAAATACCAACAAAAAGATCGGAATTTTATACAACGTCGCAAACTGACGTTTCAGATTCCTTCAAGAATGCGTCCAGGGGTGTGATGAGGAAGCATAACCGAGCCAAGATTGGGGGAGCCAGAGTGGAGTCATGGTGGTGGCAACCCTACAAGCTCCTAAGCTGATCAATAACTGCTATGAGTGATTTTTGCTCCAACATTGCCCTGTTGGTCAAATAGTGATTAACTGGTGGAAGAGTCGAAGAGTAGAGGGCTACACATCACGACTGCGGCCAGTTGAATGCGTTGAACCTATGATAAGTCATTTGTTGCCCATTGCAGTTGAGTGCGTGAAGCCTTTGGTGTTATCTGTTGCCCACACAGATTGAAGTTCGTGCTTCTTGAGATGTGATTTCTACATAAAGGACTTTGAAGCATCCTTAGTTTTAAAGGAGGATAGGCAGCATACGTTTTTTCCTTCATTGTTAGTTTTTTTAAATTAATTATTTAATTAAAAAAAATGGGGGGAGAATTTTTTAAAGAAAGATCGAGGTTCACTGGATCTAGCATTTTGTGGTGGTTTTTAAAGTTCTCGTTTTTTTTTTTAAGTTGCTGAGGTTGAAGTTTTTTTTATTCATTCAAGATGAATAATCAGTTAGAAAAAGCATACCTCAATGAGAATAACAAACTTGATGGATCCAATTATTTTGCTTGGAAATTTAAACTACAGACCCTTCTTGAGGGACACAATGCATGGGAAATTGTGAATAATGATGACGTGAAGCCGAGCGTGCTTGCAGGAGGAACAACAAAAACAATCCAAGACCGGGACAATGAGGAGACTAAGGTGAGAATGCTACTGAAATTGTCGTTCAAAGATTGCATTATTCCCCATATTCGTGATTGCAAGACTGCATCAGAAATCTGGAAGACGTTCAAAGATCTTTATGAGGTCAAGAACCCCAATTGATTGTTGTTCTTGAAGAGCAATATTCTCTCCATCAAGATGGATGATAATGAGAGAGTTGTAGCATTTATTTCGCGGATCAAAGAGCTCAAGCACAAAGTGGGTGACATCAGTGAAGCTGTGGTAGATACAAATTTGGTCACGATTACCATGAATTATATGAATGATGAGTATTAGATGTTCATCACTGGCTTGAATGCAAGAGAAAAATCCCCAATGTTTGAAGAATTGACTAGGATCCTCATGCAAGAGGAGGAAAGACGCCTGACTCATAAACCTCAGAGTTCAAATCTTGCCTTAATGGCGAAGAAGAAGCCTTTAAGAGGAAAACCAAATGCAGCACTGAAGAGTAGTGCAACCCCACAGAGAAAGATGCCCCCACCTCAAGGTACGTCTTTCAATAGAAATGACTCTACGACCAAATGTTTTTATTGTGATATAACTGAAAATATAGCCAGATATTGCATGAAGAAGAAGTTTAATGAAGCAAGGAAGAGACATAAACAACATGCAGGTCATTTTCCTGATGAGGAACAAAGTTAGAACCTTAGATTGTTCATATCTGAATCTGTGTTTTCGGCTAAGGATGATGAAGCAGATACCTGGTTTGTGGACACAAGTGCATCCATCCACATGACAGGGAACAAATAGTGGTTTGAAGACTTCAAAGAGACCAACAATGGAACAAACATCTATCTTGGCGATGATAGAGGGTCCCAAATCAAAGGTTATGTCAATATTTATGTTGTTTTTCCTTATGGAAATATTGCACATATTCATAATGTAATCTATGTACCTGGGATAAAAAAGAATCTGATCTATGTCTCTACGATAACTGATCAAAATCTCAAGGTAGAGTTTTATAAATCATATTGTGTTATTAAAGACCTGTTGGATCGTATGAAGCCTATTGCATCAGGTATTTGTGTGGGAGGATTGTACAAGCTAAATGTCAAAAGTGAACCACATCAGGCATTGACATCATCTTCCATGACTACAGTGGACTTATGACATTAGAGGTTCGGCCATATTAACTTCAATGATCTGCTTCTATTACAGAAAAGAGGTATGGTCAAAGGTCTTCATGTTTTAAAACCTATCCATATTAATTGTGATGCATGTGCACTTGGAAAGATGCACATAGATGAATTTCCTATGAATGCTAATAGAAGGAGAGATATACTCGAGGTGGTACACATTGATTTATGTGGGCCTATGCAGACAAGGTCATTAGCTGGTGCATACTATTTTTTATTTGTTTATTGATAACTTTAATATATTTACTTCGGTGTATTTGCTCAGGAAGAAGAGCCACACTTTTGAATACTTCAAGGAGTTTAGAAGTATGGTTGAAAAGCAGATAGGTAAAAACATCAGGATTCTCTGCTCGGATCAAGGCAGAGAGTACAAGAAAGCTTTTGTCCTCAAATATTGCAAAGATCATGGGATACAATAGTAGTTTACATTACTCCACACTCCTTAATGGAACAGGGTTGCAGAGAGGAAGAACATAACCCTTGTGGAGTGTGCTTGCAGTATGTTAAAATGTAAGAATATTTCTAATGGGTTTTGCGCTAAAGCAATTAATACTGCAGTATATCTAAAGAATAGGAGTCCAACAAGAAGTTTAAATTTCAAAACTCCTTTTGAAGCTTTATTTGGCTATAAGCCTCCAGTTAAGCATTTGAGAGTTTTTGGCTCTAAATATTTTTCTCATGTCCCAAAGGAAGATAGAAAGAAGCTGGATTCAAAGCCCATCAAATGTATTTTTGTTGGGTATTGTACAGAATTTAAGGCTTACAAACTATTTAATCCCTCTACTCATAAAGTTTTTGCAAGCATAGATGTAGTGTTTCATCAACAGGTTAATGATGGAAGTCGTGAGAGTGTTAATGAAGAATGGCACATGCCCTTGTTGGTGGAAGAAGGAAGTGATGAATGAGGTGACAATAATGAGCAGCAACAACAATAGGAAGGCGAAGAAGATGATGTCGCTGTCAATCCAAGTCCATAAAAAGATTATTAGGCAAGATTTGAAACTACCCCACCACCCAGGAGATCAAGTAGGAAGGTACAGTTTCTAGCAAGATATAGGGAAAATGATTTTATAACTAGTATGATGAATGTTGTTGAACCCTATAATTATAAAGAAGCCAGTCAATATAGTGAATGAAAGGCTTCTATGGAAGAAGAATATGAGTCGATTCTCAAAAACAAAACATGGGATTTAGTTAAACTACATGAAGGAAAACAACCCATACAATGAAAATGGTTGTATAAGCCTAAATTAAAGCAGATGGGACCATAGATAAATATAAAGCTAGGCTAGTTGCAAAGGTGTATTCGCAGCAAGAAGGTATAGATTATGATGAAATATTTTTCCCACTAGCTAAACTAAACACAATCAGAATGATAATTTCTTTAGCTACCAAACACCATTGGATGATTCACCAGCTAGATGTTAAATCTCCTTTTCTAAATGGGGACTTAAAAGAAGAAGTCTACTTATTGCAACCTGAGGGGTTTGTCAAACAGGGTGAAGAACATTTAGTTTGTAGATTGAAGAAAGCATTATATGGACTAAAACAAAAACCAAGGTCATGGTATGACAAACTTGATTTATTTTTCCTGCAACATGGTTATAAAAGAAGCAAAAATGACCCTAATCTTTATACCGTGTTTGATAAAGAGGGGATGATTGTTTTGATTTCTTTATATGTAGATGATCTAATCATTATAGGAAATGCGGATAATCTCATTAAAGAAATCAAGGCGCAGATGTCACAAGTATTTGAGATGAAAGACCTTGGAGAGCTACATTACTGTTTGGGTTTGCAAGTCTAGAGTGATTTTGGACAAAATTTTATGTCAAAGAGTAAGTATGTCAAGAGTTTACTGGAAAAATTCAGAATGGATCAATGCAATGTTGCAGCAGTACCTTTACAACAAAATATAAAACTTCAAAATGATGATGGATCTAAGGAGAAAGATGCGACTTTGTATAGACAGTTGGGTGGGAGTCTAATCTACTTGACTACAACTAAGCCAGATTTGGCTTATGCAGTCATTGCATTAAGCCAATTTATGTCAAAGCCCCTTGAGAGCCATTGGGTGGCAGCAAAAGGTGTTTTAAGTTTTTCCAGACTTCGATTGGGCTGGAAAATAGATGAAAGACGATCCATAACAGGATATGCATTTAGCATTGGATTCAGGGTCATTACATGGAGCAGCAAAAAGAAAAACATAGTATCCTTGTTTTCTGCGGAAGCTGAATATCAAGCTATGTGTGCAGCAACATGTGAAGCAGTTTGGTTGAGGATACTTCTCCTTGATGTTGGAGAAGAACAAAAGGTTGCAATAGTGATCAAATGTGACAAACAGAGCTCCATCAAACTTGCAAATAAACTAGTATTTCATAAGAACAGAAAGCATATTGATACACAATTTCATTTTGTCAGGGAGAAAGTTCACTCAAAAGAAATCCATATTCATTGTTGTAATAGTTGTGATAATGCTGCTGACATTTTTACGAAACCTTTTTGTAGAATCAAGTTTGAATTGTTTAGGGAAGTGTTAGGTATATGTGTGAATCCATTTCTCCATTGAAGGGGAGTGTTGAGATTAATGATGAAATGTCTTAATGGAGTGACGGTTCAAACCGAACCTTAGATTAGGAGTTTGTTCCTTATTTCTAGGGTGTTGTTTCAACTTCCCTAATTGTGTGTAAATTATATATTTATCATGTGATGATTGTAATGGCAGAGTGTGTTATGCAAAGGAAATCTCTAGGTGGTGTTCCACACCTATGAGCTGCTCAAGTTTATTGATAAATTTGATTCTTCTGTTTTTAACATCCTCCCCCCTAAGCCATACTTTCACGGGATAGACATAATAAAGTAACGTCACTATTTCATTAACCATGTTCTATCGTCGAGCTGAGCCAACAAATCTTAAATCTCATAAGAAATGGCAGCAAGCATTTGAAGCCTTGTAATACCCATCTATAGAGAATAATATACACAAACTCATATAGACTCTGATATGATATGCACCTATAAATTGCAAACATAAGGCTGCATATTTTAAGTTCTCACTTTCTTAAAATTGTGATTTTGATATAGAGGCCACTTGTGTAATCCCCGGCTATACAACTTGACTTCCCTAAACAGAAATGGATCTTGCATTCTCAATGCATATAGGAAAACTTTGTTTAATATGCAATACTTTTACTGTTACACATATTGACAAAATGTGAGCCATAAACATAGCTTGTATCTTTAGTGCTGCAGCGATATTCAGGTCTCTTTTATAAGAAACGATAGGGTGGTAAATCCAACAGGTGGATCGGTTGGAATTCTGTGATCGTTTTTGAAGATTGTGTCAGATATGGGTGGAAATCAGCATGAGAGGATCATTCTCTGCCTTTCCTCGTGAGAGTTCTATGTACAAGTGGAAGCAGCCACGACCTTCCCCGAGTTGCACAGATCAGTGAAGCCAAGGGGTTAAATGAAGGGCCTGTGGCATTCGAAACCCGGACGAGAAAACTGAGAACATTAAACTAATTAGGAATAAACTTAAAGTACATACCAATCAGTCTGGATAAATTTCTAACTATCATATTTTTGAGAAATTTTGGGTTGAATATTTAAGCTATGTTTTCGTTGAAAAGGGGTTTTAAATGCATATGTGTATTTAGCATCGGGAAAACTTATGAAACACTGAAATTGGATAGAATTAACCACTCAATTTTATAATTCCAACTAACCCCTACTCTACTCTAACATATTCTAAACAAATGAAATATTTAAAAAAACCAAAACAAACGCCTAGTGAAATGCAATTCCTTCATAATTAATAACTAGATAGAAACGAAAGGAGCCCACCCATTTGGTTCATGGCTTTGAAACAGGTGGCTGGCCTATTGGAACGACCACTGGCACAGTAGGAGGTTGCATTATACACCGTCTCCAAGGATGACGCATGGGTAAGTCGAAATTTGAACATGTGACTTACAAAAGAGCACAAATATTTTAGCAATGCATTCGCTGGTTAACAAGGCCCACCGTGAGGTTTATTTTTTAATTAAAATTATATAAACCTATAATGTTAATTTATTTAAATTTAATAAAAATTAAATAAATGGTATATCATTTATTTTTAAATTTATTATATATTAATTAATGTATTTATTGAAAGGTTAAATTAATATAAATTTAAATTAGAATTAAAAAAATTAAGATGAAAAAAAAAAGATAAAGTAACTTTATAATGATTTATTTGCACATGAATTTATTGGTTTCATTGGAGTCTAGTGTACTATATTTTCTTGCAATTGGTATTATGACTTTTAATTGCTCGCAACTCCTTGAAGTCTTACTCTATCCCATGATTTCATTTTGCCCCTTGAATTTAACATTTTTTTGCTAGTTTATTCTAATCATGCCTCTCGTTGATCCTTGTCTCATATTTCTTCTTGACATCCCTTGTCATTGCAACCCTTCCATGTGTTTATTGGGTTTTGATCTCTATAGTTGGCAGTGCCCTTTCCCATGCTTCATCCCTTAGCAAGCCATGCCATTGAGGGGGAGGTCGTTATGGCCCCCAAGGTAGAACATGATCCAAGACCTAGGTATAGGATGTTGCAACCATCTACTATTTAGCTACCTCACTTGATATTCACAACAAGATTAGCCATCTCGACTCCCTATTATCCAATGGCCATCAAGATTTCTTAGATTTTGAGATGTCCGGGTAGGTAAGACACTGGATACTTGACCCTAACAATACCAATATATATATATAATATATATATATATATATATATATATAACTAAACTCCATTACCCTTCATTGGTAGATGAAAATCATGATGAATAAAATCCCAAAAGAAAAACCTATTAAGCATAATGATATTATCTACAATTTAAATGATATCACAAATAGATAGTGGAAGCATCGTGCGTACATACTAAACATAATTATATTATCTATGCTCTATGCTTTAAATGACATCACACATGCATACTGGAAGCACAGTTGGTTTTTGGATACTCTTGACCCTAAGATTGCCCACCTGGAGAGCCATATCCATGTGATTTAAAACTTCCATTTCTTTTTGGGATCCAACACCCAAGATTTAGCTCTAGTAGCTTCATCAGATTCTTGATACTTTGTTATGTATTACAATAATACTTTTGTTATGTATTACAATAATACTTTTATTTGATGTTTAATAATTGATAATCATTTTTATTTACAACAACTAGTCTTATTTTAAATATGATTTTTGCTCAGTAGAAAGTCAATTTCTCTGGTTACCCTTCTGGCAAATTAAGACTTCACATAATAAACTTAGTAAAACTGTATCTTGGTTTTGTTATTTGGATATTTTAAGAGCTATATAATAGATGTATCTTGGTATTTGGATATTTTAAGATAATAACATATAACTTCAAAATACAAAAATGAGTTTATTCTCTTTTAATTTGAAAATTAATTACTAATCAAAGTTATAATTAAGGAAATTTTGAAGTCAAATTCAGCTCAAATTCATTTTTAAGAATAAACTTTCACACAGTCCCAGCAGTCCCAGGTTTAAAAAGACAACAATCCTCGAGAGCGGAACACCTTAGCAAAGGGGACCTCCTCAAGCGTCACATTTACCGTCCTTAGCTTTAAAAGGGGACGATTATCAAAGAGCGGTGTCCCTTTGCATTCCAAACGTGTAAGTGGTCGCTGCAATTGGCTGGTGTTGCATACAGAGGTCACAATTTTGTTCGAAAGCCATTATTTAATGATAAACGGGGATGATTACCAACGAGCGGTGCACCTTTGCATTCCATATGTCTAAGTGGTTGTTGTAATTGGCTGGTGTTGTTTATCGCTATTTTTATGTTAATTGCTGATTTTCTGAATATTCTGGAATCCAACGGACATGGGTGCAGTTAATTGTTTGACCACGCCCATGTCCCTCCAATTCCCGAATATTCAGGGAATCAGTAATCAACTTAAGTGCAGGTTGTCTATGGAAGTCACAATTTTGTTCAAAAGCCCATAATCAATGCAATTTGGTTATACAAAAAATATAAAAACATTGCTGGAATTTGTTTTTTTAAGTCTAATTATTTTTCTTTTCAAAAAATGTAATTATAAAAGTGTTTGAATTAATTTCTTTTATTGTGGAAATGGATTCAACAACATTAAAAAAAAATCTTCAAAAACCAAAATTTCGAAGCTTGACAGTTATAATCTAAATTTCCAAAAAATTTATTAGATTTTTGATGGAAATCTTGTTGGAAACTCTCTTATTTTCCAGATAAAATTGTGGCCTGCTTATACGACTACTTTTGAAATAATCTCCCAACGGCTGGTATGATTTCATTTTGGATTTTGAGGATGGTTTAAGGAATTTAAAAATTATTTAGTTATAATAATAAATCGTAGTATATCTTTAAAATTAAATAAAGTAAAATTTTAAAAATTTGTTAGAATTACCAATTTAAATGGTTAATTTCCAGTTTGTAGCATAAAATACATATATGCATTCAAAAACCCATTTGTTTACCCATTTTGTATGAAGATCCAGACGTGAAAAAAACATTTTAGCCATATTTGAACCAAAATTTCTATATTCCAGACTCATTAGTATGTACTTTATTACTTCATAGTTCGACGTTCTTGCCTTTTTCGTCTCGAGTTCCAATGCCACAGACCCTCCAGTTAACCTAGTTTGACGTTCCCATTTTTTCATCTGGATTTACAATGCTTCACTGATCTGTGCATCTGGAAGAAGGCCATGGCAATATGAGACGTAGAACTGTCACGTGGAAGGGCAGGGAACGATCCTCTCATGATTATTTCCACCCTACCTCACACAATGTTTGGTACGGATCATAGTAGTCCAACCGATCCATGTGTCAGATTCACCACCCTGCCGTTTTTTATACAAGAGACCTGAATATAGCTGCGGCACTGCAGATACAAGCGATTGTTATGGCTTCTGCAAGAAGGACACTATGCATTGGATAACAGGCTTACATTTTTTGTGCAGGTGTAACCGTAACAGTATTGCATCTAAACAAAGCTTTGCCATTAGATTGAAAACGATCAATTTCTGTTTAGGGAGCCAAGTTTTATATCCGGGGTTTATACAAATGGCATCTCCATTAAATATAACAATTGTAAGAAAGTGAGAAATTAAAATATGCAGACTTATGTTAGCAATTTCTATGTGCATATCATATAAGAGTTTATATGCGCCCACCCTTATTCCGATTATATATTTTTATGAACCTGCTTGTGTTTCTTCTCGGTTCCACCTCTCCATCTCCATATGCATAGACTGACGTCGCATTGATCACTGGAACTGTTTACTCTCTCAAATTTTTTGCAGCCATAAATATCTTTTGTATTTTGTGTCATCTGGAGACCGACTCAGTCCAAATTTGGTATTATCGGCTGCGACCGATGCAGTCCAAATTTGGTATGGAGCCACTAACGTCAGGCTCATCCGGTAATTCTGAAAAACTTTCTCTTTATTATAATGGAAGCTGGAAGAAAATACGTATCTTTCTCTAAAATTCAGGGAAAATAACAAAAGACTGATAGCCTTGATATACAAACTTTCTTTGATAAAGCTTCTTTATCTCTAATAAATGTTGTTGACTTAGAGATTATTGAAAATCAACCCTCTTCTTGTTACAAACTACCTTCAATTAACCTTTATGAAATCTATTTCGATTTATCCATGTTCCATTTAAAATTCATTACTAGAGTGTCTGTCAAAAAACGTGTTAATCAAATACAAGAGAATGTTGAATCCATTTAGACAATTCCTCTACTATATCCCAATGGACTACAGAAAGAAGCCCAAAAGCATAACAATTCTTATGTTCCTCTAGGATGTATAAGGGTAGGAATCTTCCCCTTAACCCACATAGGCTTGAATACTTTTGTCTTTGCTACAATCATAGATTTACCACATAACAAATATACTAACTCCCTACTTGGTGCTATCGTTGCACCCGTCTCCAATGGCCATGTTTGGTTTAATTGCTATCCAAAAAGTTTGTGTACATATTTGATGAACACATCAATGATATTTTACAAACGTAGATCAAAACTTTTGGGTTTGATATGAAGAGAAAAAGAACAAATATCTATCTACATACCAGAGGTTGCTTTCGCCACACAAATACACTTCATCTTGTAGTCTTACATGCCCCAAGCCAGGACTCCAAATCAAGTGTTGTAGTTATTACGGATGCCCAGAACACAAAGTGGGAAGAGTTGAGTTTCCGTGGTAGTTGGGTAGTTGATATACCCAAAACTCCCAAAACTCCAAGTATAACTTATGCTCAAATAAAAGAAAATTCTTCCTCTACTATCCTATCCTTTCCAAGGTGTTCTACTATTCCTAGAAAAAAGATAGACAAAGAGCTAGAAGAATACAAAAGCTCACAACCCATTTCCACTGAGGCAACCACTGCAGATTCATTGTCTCCTTGTACAAATTGTCTCAATAACGGGTTATTTGAGAGTGCTCAAGTTCTAATTTTTTCTAAGTTAGTAGTCAAATGCCATTCTTGTCAATCATTGATTGACTTACAGTCTCTTGTAGATATTGGCATTCATGAAAGCTACAATGCTAGAACGGGTGATGCACCATCAACCATGTTGAAAAATTCCTATCCAAATCCCAAATGCAACGACACAGATTCCCTCATGATACTGTTTTAGTAATCCATGAACTCCTATCCTTGGAAAATGAGAACCCAAGGCTGACATAAATGTTTAGGAAAATGAGATCGCTTGGTATGCCCAAATGTGGACTTGGATATCTAGAATAAATGGATGATCTCATTCCCTCCTATCTATTTCAAAACCCTGTGCCAAATGACTGAAAAAAATCCATCTAAGCCAAAGATGTATAAATTATTTAGTATTATGGAAGGATGTCCAAAGCACGAAGTTGATACATAATGGATGAAAAGAATCTTAAATTTGGATTTATTCGCTCATCCAGACGCTAGAATATTCAATATGATCACAACCCCATAAGAGAAGAGAAATATCTCATTAAGCTGGAAAGAATATATGGATCAAACAAATTCATGGATTTCTATCTATGAATGGAAGAATCAAGAAGAAAAAATGGATGTACAAATGATAGCTGCAAAATCCTCCTCCTCCTCTTCAAAAAATCAATGGACAGCTAGTGATGGCACAAAGATTCGATCCTCTTATACATTTCCTCCATATAAAGGAATCATCCTTGAAGACACAGGAAAATTCGCTAGAGAAGTACCTTTAGTTGTAATAGATGACTCTGCTTTAGGTATTGATGGAAGAGTACAAAAAATTAGTGAGAAAATAAAGTGGACTAGTACTGACATGAAAGAATTCGCATTACATTCAGTAGAAACCAGTGCACAAAAGGACAAGTAGACCCTTTACAAGTTTTTTGTAAATAGTGTAAATAAAAGCATGAATGCGTTTCAATTTTATGTTTCTACTATAGAGGGATTTGTTTGAGAAAGTTATAATGAAGCAAAGACATTGTCAAGAAAAATAGATAGTCACTTTGAAAAAATAGAAAGTGAAGTTCACAAAGGATTTGTTTTAATCCATGCAAATATTAAAGACCTTTCCTTATAGTTTGAAAAATGTCTTTGACAAATAAAGACAGGGAGATTCCTTCTTCTCTATTATTTAGCCATCTTGTTCCAATACATTCTATCCAAAAGACTGTAGATAAATTTCCTAATTTGCTTCCAAAAGAAAAATAGAAAAACCATAATCCTCATATGGTTTTCATCTTTTGGTGATCGATGAACCACTACCTAGCCAATACTCTTGGTATTTTGCCCCTGATTTGAGTGGTAAAGGAAAATTTCCTGAGTCCCACACATTTTTCACCAATGTCCATAAAGAATGGAACATTAATAACTTAAGCTCGGGAAAAATAAGAGAAATGATTGATCAAATGTTAATAGAATATGAATTGATGTGCATGAGGGGAAAAAGTGAAGTAGAATCCTCTAAGACATTGATTTTGTGTTTTACTGGTACCCTTCAGAGATGGTGGGAAGCAGAATCATCTCCAACACTTATAGACAAAATGGCAGAAAAAACAGTTAAAGATGAAGCATGAGATATTGTACATAATGAATATGGGAATCCATAAAATAACATGATAAGTGATAAGTGCTCTGACATCATTCATCATTAAGAACTAGTGTGGTGTAGAGACAAATATTACGGATAAACATTCCCTGGTTTTAATGAATCTCAAATGCAAAAAGATGTCCTAATTTGAAGATTTTCATAGGGATTGGGTCCAGAGAATTTATGAAGTAAAGATAACAAAAATATTTTATGGAAACAAGTATATCTTGTCGCTCGTCCTTTCAAATTTGTAGATTACTTAAAGATTCAAGAAGTATTTCAAAATCCCTCTGATTCTTATACTTGGGGTGGGATATACAACCACATATCTGAAGCTATGCTAGAATTTTGTACAAACACGAAACTGAACAAATCCATACAAAAATTGTCCATGTTTCCTCATAGCAGATCTACATGTAATAAATATGGTATATCAATAGACGATCTAGTGGTACACAGGAAAATAATGAAAATTTCCATAAAGAAAATTTCAAAAAAAAAAAAGAATTATTTTGCTAAGCCTGAGAGATACATAAAATAAAAAGGATATTACAAAAGGATTCCTAGAACCCACTATTATGGTCCTCAAGATATTCATCTTAGGACACATAAGCAAGAGGCTTCGAATAAAATCACATGTTGGTTTATGTGGAAAAAAGGGTGATACTTCAAATAATTTCCCACAAGCAGAAGAATCAAAATTATACAAAGGGAAAACATCATAGGAAATTGCTAAGAAATACACACAGGATAAACAAAGAAGAGAAGAAAGGAAACTAGTAGTCCAAATTCAATGTTACAAATCTGGTTCTAAATTCCATAAAGCTTAAAATTGTTCTAATATTCACATCGAATAAGAAGTTCATGTTTTGGGAAAAAATTGTTGTGACTCTACAAAAAAAATGAATTTTAGTATTGCTAATTCAGAATCCACAGATGATCATGATGCAATTTTTCTTGATGACTATTGTAGATGCATAGATTCAGAAAATTGTCATTGCAGTAACTTAAAGCCGAATTCTGGATATAGTACTGAAGAAGAGCTTGTATTACAATAGAAATTAAAAATATGTATGGCTCATATTACTGACGAAAAATAATCCAAGGCCTTAACAGGAATCAAAGTGTTTCTTGAAGGAGAGATGAAAGAAAAGCCAATGGAAACATTCCTATAGAACATGCCTAAGAGCCAAGGTTCTACATCAACCCCTACAACCAAAGGTACTCCCTCAAGAGCCATCTTTGTTGATGCTTCATATGAGAAGAATATTAAGTCATTTCAAACAAACCATCCACAAGATAAACAAAGAGCTATTAGAATCAATGAAGTCAGTTAAGAGTTAAAAAATATGAAAAAGGAAATTAGTGAAATTAAAGCTCAAGTTGCCAGATTAGAAAAGGGAAAAATGAAGAAAGAAAAAGAAGACAATATACCAGAACATCATTGGGTATAAAAAAAAAAACCCTCTTTAAGAAATAATTCAAATATAGAGATTTATGAGGTTAAATAAGATGACTTCTCAGGGCTAAACTATATGAAAATTATAACAATCCAACACCAACAATATCATGTTATGCTCAAATTTAAAATTCAAGGTGAAGTCTTTACTCTAAAGACTCTATTGGATACACGTGAAAACATAAATGTATTAAATAAAAAATTAATTCCTTCTAAATATTGGGCTAAGGAAAGAAGAGAAGTCGTAGGGCTAGGAAAAAAAGAATAAAAAATTTCAGTATGAAGTTCCTAAAGCCACCATTTGTTTGGAAAATTACTGCATAAATATTAAATTTGCAGTAGGAAGCATCCTAGTAGACTGTATTTTGGGAAATCCATTCTTAGTAGCCATTGAACCCCATGGTTCAACAATATTAGATGATGGTCAGTCTAGATATTATATCTATGTCCCAAATCAAGAAGGGTATTTACAAGCTATCACACTACCTTTTGTCGAAACTCCAAGGATTTCAACTATGATCTAGACCATGTAAGAATTGGGTCAGTCTAAAAAGGATCTGGAAGAGCTTAAAGACTTGAATTCCCATCTTAGGATTGATAAAGGATTGAGACAAGCTATAGTCATGAGAAAAATAGAAGATTTGAGGAAAGAGTTAGAGGCATAATGTTGTGTAGAAGAACCAATGTTTTTTGGCAAAAAAAAATAGTATTTTGTAGAACTACCTTACAAAACTGAATATATAGGAAAAACTTGTAGTAGCAAAGCCATCCCAATGAATGAAGAATACAAAAAGCTCTTCGAAATATATATACAAGATCTTTGGAAAATATGGTTAATAAAAGAATCTAACAGTCCCTGGAACTGTTAGGGATTCTATGTGAATAAGCTCTCTAAACATATTAGAGGAGTACCTATATTGGCAATAAACTATAGACCACTTAATAATGTTCTAGCTGATGATACCTATCCCATTTCCCACAAAGGAAATGTAATAGCCAGAATTGTAGGAGAAAAGATATTTTCAAAATTCAACATGAAGTCGAGTTTCTGGCAAGTATCAATCAAGGAAGATGTCTAATTGAAAATAACATTCATTGTCCTCTCCGGACATTATGAATGGAATGTTATGCCTTTTGGACTCAAGCACGCTCCTTTTAAGTTTGAAAAAGTCATGGATCAAGTTTTCAGGAAATATTTTGATTGGCTAATTGTATATATTAATGATGTTTTAATGTTTTCCAAGTCCATAGATGAAAATTTTAAGAATGTATATAACTTCATGCATATAGTCAAGAAAAATGGTTTAGTCCAAAGAATGAAAAATATGGAGACCTTTCAGACCAAGATCAAATTCCTAGGAAATATCATAGAAAACGAAAAAATTTCTCTCCAACAACATTCAGTTACATTTGCAGACAGATTCCTAGGTGACATAAAAGATACGACTTAGGTGCAAAGGTTCCTAAGTTGTTTGAACTATGTTTGTAATTTCTATAAGGACACTGCACAAGACACAAAAATTCTGAACTAAATATTACAGAGGAATCCAGGGCCTTGGACCACAACACATACAATTGTTGTCAAAAATATTAAAGAGAAGATAAGAATGCTTCCCATATTATATGTTTCAGATGAAAATCTATATAAAATTGTTGAAACAAATGCCAATGATATACTCAGAGGTGGAGTTCTCAAACAAATCAAACAAGATTAAGAGACAATTATCCAATTTACCTTTGCAAAGAAAAACTATTCAACCATTGAGAAGGAAGTAAAATATTCATGGAATTGCATTGATAAATTTGATATACACGTAATAAAAAAAAAATTTCTTCTTAGAACTCTTTCTTCAGCCATGAAGAAGTTGTTAACCAAAGACATCAAGAAACTAGGGGAGTCAAAGTTTGCGTAATAGCAATCTCTCTACACAAACTATGATTTTGAAATTGAACACAACAAGGGCAATAAGAATTGTGTTCTTGATTTTATCAACAGAGAAAATCTTCAAGAACAGTCCTATCTAATGGTCATAGTAACTTAATTGTATCTTGATCTTAGTCATGAAACTTGCAGAAAATTTCTAGACTCCATGAATTGGGAAGATTGCATGAAGTCTTAGAATATAACTTGGTAGCTTTGAAGCACTCAGGTCTTAGACAGAAATCTCTAACCTCGTGGAGATCTACAACATTTGGTCCCAGAATGTAAGGTTTATCAAAAATCCAACAAATGGATCCATGATATGGTTTTTGACCATTCTAGACATCTTACAAATGTAGCAAAAGATGCCTTAAATAATCATTTCAAAGACTTGAACATAATTTGGGGAGAGGAAAATAAGAGATTTAATATTTTCCACAAATATTATCTAATAAATAGAGCCATAGATAGAAAATTCCATAGACTCTTGTGCCCTCAATGGAATACAGAAACAAACACCCAATGGCTGGGATGATTTCATTTTGGATTTTGGGGTGGTTTAAGGAATTACAGATCTATCTAGTTATAATTATGAATTGTAGTCTATCTTTAAGTCTGAATAGAGAAAATAATTTTTGGAATTACAAAATTAAATTGTTAATTCTTGGTTTTAGTGTGAAATACATATATGCATTCAAAAACCCATTTGTTTGCCAATTTTAAACTACAAAGATCCAAATTTGAAAAAAACATTTTAGCCATGTTTGAACCAAAATTTCTACTTTATTCCAGAGTCATTGGTACGTACTTCATTCCTACACAGTTCGGCATTCTTGCCTTTTTCGTCTATGTTTCCAATGTCTTATGCCCTTCAGTTAACCTAGTTTGACATTCTCACTTTTTTTTGTTTGGGTTTTGAATGCCACAAGCCCCTCATTTAACCCCTTGGGTTCACTAATCTGTGCATCGCACAGAAGGCCATGGCTGCTTCCACTGGTACAATATGACATGTAGAACTCTCACGTGGAAGGGTAGGGAACGATCCTCTTATTATTATTTCCACCATAACTGACATAATGTTAAGTATGGATAATAGAAGTCCAATCGATCCATGTGTGAGATTCTCCACCCTACATTTTCTATAAAAGAGACCTGAATATAGTTGCAACACTGCAGATACAAGTGATTGTTATGGCTTCTACAGTGAGGACATTATGCATTGTATAGCACGATCACCTTTTATGTGTATGTGTAACAGTAATAGTATTTCATCTAAACAAAGCTTTTCCATATGCATTGAAAATGATCAATTTCTATTTATGGAGCCAAGTTTTATATCCCGGGTTTACACAAGTGCCATCTCCATTAAATATAACAATTGTAAGAAAGTGAGAAATTAAAATATGCAGCCTTATGTTTGAAATTTCTATGTGCATATAATATAAGGGTTTATTTGCACCAACCCTTATTCTGATTGCATATTTTTATGAATCTTCTTGTGTTTCTTGGTTCACCTCTCCATCTCCATATGCATACACTCACATTGCATTGATCATGGGAACTATTAACTATCTCAAAAGTTTTGCATCCATAATATATCTTATGTTTTGTATCGTCTATGACCGACGGAGTCCAAGTTTGGTATTAGAGTCAGTAACGTCTGGTTCATTAGGTAATTCTGAAAAAATTTCTCCTCATTGCAATGGAAGCTGGAAGAAAATATTTATCTTTTCGTGAAGTTCAGGAAAAAGAACAAAATACTGATAGCCTTGATATACAAACTCTCTTTGATAAATCTTCTTCTTCTCTGACAAATGTTCTTGAATTAGATATTATTGAAAATAAACCCTCCTCTTATTGGAAACTACCTTCAATTAGCCCTTCTGAATAGTATTCTGATCTATCTATGTTCCATTTAAAAGGGATTACTAGAGTGTCTATCAAAGCATGTGTTAACCAAATACAAGAGAATGTTGAATCCATTAGGAAAATTCCTCTACTAGATCCCAAAGAAGTACAAAAAGAAGCCCAAAATCATAAAAATTATTACATTCCTCTAAGATGTATAAGGGTAGGAATCCCCCCCTTAACCCACAGAGGCTTGAATACTTTTTCTTAGCTACAATCGCAAATTTAAAACATAACAAATATACTAGGTCCCTGCATGGTGATATTGTTGCACCCATCTCAAATGGTCCTATTTGATTTAATTACTATCCAAACTTTTTGGTGTACATCTTTGATGAACACATGAAGAATATTTTACAATTGCAGATAAAAAAATTTGGGTTTGATATGAAGAGAAAAAGAACAAATATCTATATACATACTAGGGGTTTCTTTCACCACACAAATAAACTTTATCCTGCAATCCTACATTCCACAAGATAGGACTCCAAATCAAGTCTTGCAGTTATTATAGATGCCCAGAACCAGAAAATAGAACACCAAATGATAAAGTGCGAAGAGTTGTGTTTCCCTAAGAATTGGGTAGTTGATATACCCAAAACTCCCAAAATGCAAAGTATAACTTATGCTCAAATAAAAGAAAATTCTTCCTCTACTATCTTATCCTTTCCAAGACGTTCTACTATTCCCAGAAGAAAAAATAATAAAATAATAAAATAATAAATACAAAATAATAAAATAAAATATTAAATATATAATAAATATATAAATAAAATAGAAATAATATATATATTATATAATATATATATCTATAATATATATATATATATATATATTATATATATATTATAATATATATATATCTAACCCTAGAATGGGTGAAGCACAATCAAACATGTTGAAACATTCTTGTCCAAATCCCAAATGCAGCGACATCTCATTCCATCATGATACTGTCTTAGTAATGCATGAACTCCCATCCCTACAAAATGAGAACCCAAGGCTGATAGAAATGGTTAGCAAAATGAGACCGCTTTGTATGCCCAAATGTGGACTTGGATATCTAGAATAGATGGATGATCTCATTCAATCTAGTCCATTTCAAAACCCTATGCCAAATGACTGCAAAAAGCCATCTAAGTTAGAGATGTATAATTCTTTACTATTATGGAAGGTTGTCCAAATAAAAAAGTTGACATAGGATGGATGAAAAGAATGTTAAATTGGGAATTATTCACTCATCCAAATGCCAAAATATTCAATATGACCACATCCCCAAAAGAGAAGACAAATCTCTCATTAAGCTAGAAATAATATATGGATCAAAAAAATTCATGGATTTATTTCTATGGATGGAAGAAGAAAGAAGAAAATATGGACGTACAAATGATATCTGCAAAATCCTTTTCCTCCTCTTCAAAATATCAGTAGAAAACCAGTGATGGCACAAAGATTCAATCATCTTCTACTTTTCCTCCATATAAAGGAATCATCCTTGAAGACATAGGAAAAGTCGCTAGAGTACCTTTAGTCGTAATAGATGACTATGCTTTAGGGATTGATGTAAGAGTAAAAAAATTTAGTGAGAAAATAATGTGAACTAATACTGCCATGAAAGGATTAGCAGTACATTCAATACAAACTAGTGCACAAAAGGAACAAGTAGACTGTTTACAAGTTTTTGTAGATAGTGTAAATAAAATCATGAATGAGTTTCAATTTTTTGTTTCTACTATACAGGACTTTGTTCAGGAAAGTTATAATGAAGCAAAGACATTGTTAGCAAAAATAAATAGTCAGTTTGAAGAAATAGAAAGTGAAGTTCATAAAGGATTTGTTTTAATCCAGGCAAAGATTGAAGACCTTTCCTCACAGTCTGAAAAAATGTCTTTAACAAATAAAGACAAGGAGATCCCTTATTCTCTATTATTTATCCATCATGTGCCAATATATTATATCTAGAAGACTGTAGATAAATTGCCTAGCTTGTTTCCATAATAAGAAATAGAAAAACCAGAATCCTCATATGATTCTCATATTTTTCTAGTGGATGAACCACTACCCAGCCAATACTCCTAGTATTCTACCCCTGATTTGAGTGATAAAGGAAAATTTCCTGAGTCCCACACAATTTTCACTGACACCCATAAAGAATGGAACATTGATAACTTGTGCTCATGCAAAATAAGGCAAATGATTCATCAAATGTTCACAGAATATAAATTTATGTGCATGAGGGGAAAAATTGAAGTAGAAGCTTGTAGGACATTGATTTGGTGTTTTATTAGTACCCTTCAGAGATGGCGGGAAGAAGAACCATCTCCAACAGTTCTAGACAAAATGGCAGAAGAAACAATTAAAGATGAAGCATGTCATATTGTACATAATGAAGATGGGAATCCATAAAATAACATGATAGGTGCTACGACATCATCCATCCTTGAGTATTGGTGTGGTGTAGAGACAAAGATTTCAAATAAATATTTCTTGGTTTTAATGAATCTCAAATGCAGAAAGATGTCCCAATATGAAGATTTTCATAGGGATTGGGTTGAGAGAATTTATGAAGTAAAAGAGACCAAAAATATTTTATGGAAACAAGTATATCTTGCAGCTCTTCCTTCCGAAGTTGTAGATTACTTAAAGATTCAAGAATTATTTCAAAATCCCTATGAATCTTATACTTGGTGAGATATATACAACCTCATAACTAAAGCTATGGTAGGATTCTATACAAGCACGAAAGTGAACAAATCCATACAAAAATTGTCCAAGTTGTTTGATAGCATATCTATTGGTAATACATATGGTCTATCAATAGATGATCCAATGGTACACAGGAAAACAATGAAAAAGTCCATAAAGAAAATTTCAAAAATAAAAATGAATTATTCTACCAAGCCACAGAGATCCAGAAAAAAATAAAAAGGATATTGCAAAAGTATTCCCAAAACCCACTATTTTGGTTCTTAAGATATTCATTTTAGGGCACATAAGCAAGAGGTTTGGAATAAATCACCTTTTGTTTATGTGGAAAAAAAGGGCATACTTAAAATAATTTCCCACAAGGATAATAATCAAAATTACACAAAGGGAAAAAATCATAGGAACTTGCTAAGAAATACCAACAAGATAGACAAAGAAGACAAGAAAGGAAACCACTAGTCCAAATTCAATGTTACAAATGTGGTTTTGAATTTCATAAAGCTTAAAATTTTCCTAATATTCACATCAAATAAGAAGTACATGTTTTGGGAAAAAACTGTTGTGACTCTACAAAAACTTTGAGTTTCAGTATTTCTGATTTAGAATTCACAAATAATGATGATTAAATTTTTCTTGTTGACTATTGTAGATGCACAGACTCAGAAAATTGTCATCTGAGTAGCTCGCTAGATTATAGATATAGTTTTGAAGAATAGCTTGTATTACAACATAAATTAAAAATATATATGGCTCATATTTCCAACGATGAAGAAGCCAAGGCCTTAGCAGGAATCAAATTGCTTCCTGAAGGAGAGATGAAATAAAATCTGATGGAAACATTCCAGTAGACCATGCATAAGAGCCAAGGTTCTATGTCAATCCCTACAACCAAAGGTACTCCCTCAAGATACATCTTTGTTGATGCTTCATATGAGAAGAATACTAATTCATTTCAAACAAACCATAAGAAAGTTAAATAAAGAGTTCTACAATTAATGACGTCAGTCAAGAGATAAAAAAATATTAAAAAGGAAATCAGCGAAATTAAAGCTCAAGTTACCATATTAGAAAAGGGAAAAATTAAGAAATAAAAAGAAGATAATATACAAGAATGTATCATTGGGTATCATAACAAAACCCTTGTTTAAGAAAGAATTCAAATATAGATATTTATGAGGTTAAATCAGATGACTTCTCAGGGCTAAACAATATGAAAATTATAACAGTCCAACACCAACAATATCATGTTATGCTCAAATTTAAAATTCAAGATGAAGTCTTTACTCTAGAGACTCTATTGGATATAGGGGTAGACATAAATGTATTAAATAAAAAAATAATTCCTGCTAAATATCAAACTAAGGAAAGAAGAGAAGTCGTAGGGCTAGGAACAAAAGAATACAACTTTCAGTACAATGTTCCTAAGGCCACCATTTGTTTAGAAAAGTACTACATAAATAGTAAATTTGCAGTAGGAAGCATCATAATAGACTGTATTTTGGGAAATCCATTCTTAGCAGCCATTGAACCCCACAGTTCAACAAGATTAAATGATGGTCGATCTAGATATGATATCTTTGATCCAAATTGAGAAGAGTATTTACAATCTATCACATTGCCTTTTGTCTCAACTCCAAGGATTTCAACTATGGTCCAAGCCATGTAAGAATTGGGTCACTCTTAAAAGTGTCTGGAAGAGCTCAAAGACCTAAAATCCCATCTTAATATTGATGAAGTATTGAGACAAGCTATACTCATAAGAAAAATAGAAGATTTACAAAATGTTGTCTCGAAGAACCCAATGCTTTTTGGCACATAAAAAAACATCTTGTATAACTACCTTATAAAACTGAATATATAGGAAAATCATGTAGTATCAGAGCCATCACATTAATTAAGAATACATAAATCTCTTCCAAAGAGAAATACAAGATCTTTTGAAAATACAGTTAATAAGGAAAAATAACAGTCCCTGGAACTATTACGGATTCTATGTGAATAATATCTTTGAACATATTAGGGGAGTACATATATTGGTAATAAAATACATACCACTTAATAATGTTTCGGCTGGCGATACTTATCACATTCCCTACAAAGGAATTCTAATAGCTAGAATTGCAAGAGCAAAGATATTTTCAAAATATGACATGAAGTCGGGTTTTTGGCAAGTATTAATGAAGGAAGAAGATCGATTCAAAACAATGTTCAATTTCCCCTCTAGACATTATGAATGGAATGTTATGCCTTTTGGACTCAATCATGCTCCTTGAAAGTTCCAAAAAGTCACGGATCAAGTTTTCAGGCCATATTTTGTTTGGCTAATTGTGTATATTGATGACTTTTTAATCTTTTTCAAGTCACTAGATGGAAATTTTAAGCATGTATACAAATTCATTCATATAGTCAAGAACAATGATTTAGTCATAAGCAAGAAAAATATGGATATATTTCATACCAAGGTCGAATTCCTAGGAAATATCATAGGAAATGACCAACTTGCTCTCCAACAACATGCAATTTCATTTATAGACAGATTCCCAGATGAAATAAAAGATAATACTCATGTGCAAAGTTCCTAGGTTGTCTGAACTATGTTTGTAATTTCTTTAAGGATTGTGCACGATACACAAAAATTTTGAACCATAGATTACAGAAGAATCCAAGACCTTCGACCACAACACATACAACTAATTTCAAAAATATTAAAGGGAAGGTAAGAATGCTTCCCATATTGTATTTTTCAAATGAAAATCTATATAATTTTTTTGAAACAGATGCCAGTGATATAATTCGGGTGGAGTTCTCAAACAAATCAAATAAGATCAAGGGAGAATTATCCACTTTGCCTCACATGTGTGGAATCCTACAGAGAAAAATTATTCAATCATTGAGAAGGAAGCAAAAGATGCCTTGAATTGCATTGATAAATTTGATATACACCTAATAAAAAAAATATTTATTCTTAGAACGGATGCTTCAACCATGAAAAATGTGTTAACCAAAGACATCAAGAAATTAGGAGAGTCAAATATTACGCAATGGGAAACTCTTTTCACAAAATTTGATTTTGAAATTGAACACAACAAGGGAAATAAAAGTTGTATTGCTAATTTTCTCAGTAGAGAAAATATTCAATAACATTCCCATTTAATGGTCGTAATAACTTAATTAGATTCTTCTCTTAGTCATGAAACTCATAGAGAAATTCTAGACTCCATGAATTGAGAAGATTATATGAATTCTTAGTAACAAACTTGGTAGCTTTGAAAACTAAGGTCTTAGACATAAATCTCTAACCTCATGGAGATCTTCAACATTTGGTCCCATAATATAAGTTTTAAACATAATCTAGTAAATGGATCCGTGATATGGTTTTTGACCATTCAAGACATCCTGCAAATCTAGCAAAAGATTCCTTAAACCTTCATTTCAAAGACTTGAACATAATTTGGGGAGAGGAAATTATCATATTTAATATTTTCCACAAATATTATGTGATAAATAAAGCCATAGATCCAAAATTCCATAGACTCTTGTGTCCACATCATATTCCAAAAATTATTTTTCCTGATTCTGTTTATGATTTCTCTAGATATAAAAAGTTATGGTGGAACCTACTTTGCAGAGACAAACCAGATTGTAACTATTATACTCTCTTAAAATTTGGATCACTATTTGTCACTTAGTTACTACATTAGCTAGACTGGTTAAAAGAATGGTGGACATGGTTCGACATCAACAAGACTGCTATAGACCCCATTTATTTCTAATCAGTTTACAGACAAGCATGTGAAGAATATATGGAGTAATTTCACCAGCCATGTAAAACTGTAGCATATTTAAACAGATTCATAGATGATGAGATTATTTTGGATTTCATGGCTAAACATAACCAATGGTTAGTCATGACAAAAATAAAGCATCAAATAGTACATGGGAAGCCCATGATAGTTCGATGCATTTTTTCTAAAGAATGGGACACCACTGGAAGATATGTGAAACAAATATTCCCTGGCACAAATATGTTGGGAACATAAATGTCGTACATATATTCGTTTCTTGTGGGCTTTGCACGATAAAAGCATCCACTGTGTGAAATAATGTAAAAGTCTAGTTTCCTGACGATGAGTGTGACCGGTATCAAGGGATTCTAATAATATCTCCACTATGTAAATAAAGGTATTTGTGGGATGCCTTACATCTGCACTTTGTATACTTTTAGGACAATTCCATGTCCCAAAAGTTATTATTATAAAACTTTACTAGACGATTCTTTGAGCCTCGGAGAACTTCTCCGACGATTTGTATTTGACCCACATCTCAGAGGATCTATAGAAAAGAAATTCGCCAGTATTAGTAGTACCATAGGATTCATTTTGTCTCCCACCCCTCCCCCCCAACTTCTTATAAATAATATGGAGGATAACCATTTGGGGTATTGGAGGTTAGAGAGATCTGCGGTCTGAGAGTCAAGAATTATCCCTTCTCTGCATCTGTGTCTTGAAGACAATCTACTTACATCAGAGAGAAATTCTTAAGTCTCTGTCATAGACAGTCCAAAGTCTAAGAAGCCTGCGCATCAGACCCGTTAGCCTCGTGAGAACCTAAAGTGGCCAGACTTTCTTAAGGAAGAGCCTTTTCATTTGAGTTCTCTAGTTTATAGCTAAACTCTGCAATGAGCGAGGAAACCTTCAATTTCTAGCTTGTTCTGAGCTTGTATAACTGATAACTGCCTTAGCAATCAATACGTGATAAAAGTCAAGATTCTATGCTTGTTATATCTAGTTATTATGCAAATCAATAAAAGAATTATTCGGTCTCATTTATGGCTACCTTATATCTTTGTGTTATATTTTGACTGTTAAGTTCTTCTGAGATTCATTGGAGGCTCGCTTAGGATATTAAAGAGCAAGTTTCCTCCTATAATAAGGCAATCGTTAAAAGAGCTTGTTTTGCATTCGATCTATTTGAAGGTTTGCATACAGGTTTATGTAAGAGTTCGTGTAACACAGTTAAGAATCATACCTATATGCAAACTTCATTCTCTGTCGGAGGAAGCCTCCATGACCATCATGGTCGAAGTTTCATATGGTATCATTTCATTGTATTGGCGTCATCGAATGGGGAGATCAAGGGATGGAATGTCGTTTTATTTATGATTTCATAATAGTTATAGTAACTATGAGGATCAATATTTCTAGAGTTATAGCTCCTTTAATGTGTGGGCCAGTATAACTATAGTAACTATGATGATCAATATCTTTGGAGCTATAGCTCCATTAATTCATAGGGGGGATGTATTAATAGAGGCTTTCCTTTTACGATATTGGAGTCATAGACATTGGATACATGGTAGTAGTCCTCGATGTCAATTCACTAAACTTATATTGTCATAATGTGAACAGAGGTAAACATATTGGTAACCTTGATGTCTTGATCATTCCAAATAATATCCATTCCACCCAAGTATATATAGTTATCAATCACTACTACTTGGAAATTCCTCCCCCATTTGCTAATTATGAGGTAGAACCTCACTTAATATTTTTATTTCTTATATCAACATTATTGATGGGTGCTTTGCGTACCATTTTTCTTTAGGAGTATTTGTTTTCCTTTACGATTGAGACCCCTCATGTTCTATGAGACTATTTTCATGGAGAATTTATATAGAAAGGAAGTATAATGTGACTAAAAAAAACATG
Organism: Pinus taeda; assembly: GCA_000404065.3. Taxonomy (NCBI): domain Eukaryota; kingdom Viridiplantae; phylum Streptophyta; class Pinopsida; order Pinales; family Pinaceae; genus Pinus; species Pinus taeda. The sequence goes on from APFE030223186.1 coordinate 27,945, forward strand.
TTCCAAGATTTAATTTCTTGGACAATGCCACCTTATGACTCCTATATTTCCTCAACCTAGGACTGAATGATGAACATGATAGCCTTAAGGGAAAATAACCAATGAAAATCTCAAAAAGAGGTTAGTTTTGACTTTATCACATACAAGTTAATATACTAAAAAAAATATCCATAAAAATTTCATCAATCAATGAATCTTTAAAAAAATTATCCAAAACAATTTCATTAAGTAATGAATCATTATATTATAAATTACAATCTATAAACTTTACGGGAAATTTTTGCTAAACCATGTTCAAAACCAACATATTTAATAATAATATTCAATAATAATATGGACAATAACACATTTTCATAAATTAAATAACATGTTACCAATCTTAAGAAATGTCACTAACGTAAAACTAGAAGGCATGCAACTAATGGGAGTGACCACACAAGGCCACCATAAGACAATTAATCTATCAAGGCAAGGATTGATGGGGAAAAATTCTACAAAGGGTAAAGGAAAACCTACTTTAACTTTATTGTTTTATTAGGTGCAAATTGAACATCTCAGGATATAATGAAAAACATAATTAATTTCATTGCACTAAGAAAACCCAAGCACATTCTATAACTTAGCATGGAAGAGAATTATAATACCCATCTCAGCGACACAAGGCATGGCATTAAGTTAATTTTTTATATATAATTTAAAATTATATCATAAATCACAAATTACATAATGGATGTTTTAAAATGCCTTTTTATTAAAAAAAAAAAATAATTTTTGTTTATAAAAAACCAAAAAACTAAATATATTTTTTTAGAAAATAAAAAAATACTAAACTAAATATATATTAAAAGAGAAACTAAACTATATATATATATTATATATATATATATATATATATAATATATATATTATATTATATAATTATATATATAATATATATATATATATATATATAAATTTAAAATATTTTTAGAATTTTTTTTAAACACTGGCTCCTCCATTCTAAGAAGGAAAAAATAATAATAGAAATAAAGGATGGTACCAAAAATATTCCTTACCTTGGTAAGTGTTTCCCACCATTCATTCCACTCACTCGAGTTATTTCATAAAACAAAGATAAGTGTTATTTCACACTCTTTTGGCAAATCCTATTCAGCTTCTCCTATGATATATCTATTCCTTGATGGAGTCCTTGATATATTGATCAAGTTTTGATTCCGTGGAGATTAATTAGAGCAAAGAAAACATGGGTACTCTAATTTCAATTTCAATGCCTCTAATGGTGGACACGAGGCAAGGGAGAGGGTTGCGGTCATGATCGTGGTCGTGGAGTTTTCTCTTTTACATTATATTTAGGGAGTTCAAAGCAATTTGAATGGAATCATTGTTGTCACTAGATATAATTGATTAAGTGTGATAATGGATAAAATGAAGTAATTAATTGTGAGCATTTGTTCTTGAACGAACATTAGGATCCATTTTATTATAAAGAAATGTACATGCATTAAAAACAACTCAATATTTCATGTGACATTCATATTATATGCAACTTATTTTTCATTAAAAACAATTTACTTTTTCATGTGACATTCTTTTTTGTGAAATTTTCTTCTATTTCTAATCTGAATTACAATTGTAATTTGAAATAAAGCTTCCATTAAATATTAATTTACCAATTGTGCATGGAAATCATAAGAAACATTCACAATATAATATGAAGAACAAATAGGTACCTACTTCATATGAATTAAAAAATGCTTCTACTACTTAATGTGAATTACAAGTGTAATCTTAGTTGGATCTCCAATATATCTTAATCCATATTTTCATTTTATTTTTAGTAATATTAAATGTTATTATGTCTTACCTCATTTTATTGTTAACATTGTAATAAAAATATGTTTTTTTCTATAGAATTAGTACTAACATGTAATATTGATTTTTTCTTCCAGAACGCTACGCGTAATAACCACAAAGATGATGATATAGACTATGTTTAGATTACATCATATATCTGAGATGATGATGAGGATGAGGATGGCGATGGCATCGGTGATGATTATGTGGATGATATTATCAGGATGGTCATGGCGATGATCATGGAAATGATCATGAGGATGAGCTTGACTATGATTTTCATGGTGCTAGCTAGCCATGCGTTATTTTTTTATTTAGGTGGATGTCTTAATATGGTAATCATACATTTGAATTTTAGTTGATTTGAATAATGATTATTATACTATCGGCACTATCTCGTTACCTTATGAATATGTTGAAAATTGTTTATAGTTTTTTTTCTGAAGAGTTATTGTGTATGATGAGATTCCTTTTTTTATGGATGTTGTTAATTTACCTTAGCATAATGATATATGTGAAACATTTTTATTTGGTAATCATATTTTTGCTTTTAGTTGATTTGATTAAATATGATGATGGTATTATCATTTTTATCTTGTTATTTTATGTATATATTGAAAATTATCAACATTATTTTGATGGATAATTATTATGTATCATGATATTACTATTTTTTGATGGATGTTGTGAATTTACCTTAAAATAGTGGTGTTCATGAAATATTTTGATATGACAATCACACATTTGAATCTAAGTTGATTTGATTAGAGATGATGAGGATATTATTAGTATTATCTTGTTATTTATATGTGTTGAAACCTCTCAATGCTTTTTGATGAAGAATGATTATGTATGATGATATTACTATTTTTGGATGTAATGTTGTAAATTTGCCTTGGAATAATGCTATCTGCAATAAGTGTTGATTTAGTAGTAATATATGTATATGAAAATTGTCAATGATTTTTTGATGGAGAATTGTTATATATGATGATACTGCTATATTTTTATGAATGTTGTCAACTAACTTTAAATTTGTCTACAAATACCAAGTTATCAATTTGAATTGTGATATCTTCTTAAATGTGTTATAGATGAAAATACCTTCTCATCATCTTGGTGGAGAATACTATGTTGTTGGTTGAAATACCCTTTTCTCCAAAACTATAAGACTATAATACAAGTTATGTACCATGAGGAACACACTATGCTAGCCTATAAAAAGTTGTCCCCTTCATCTAACTTTTGTTACCAAAATTCTCACATTAGAGGAATTTTCAACTAAAAAATAACCGCCTAAGAAAAAATTAAGAAGCTAATAAAATAATGCCATGTAGACAATTTTTTAATATATCATTTTTATTATTCTTTTACCAAAATTACCCAAATAAATGTCACATTTATCAAAATAACTGTATATGTGTTTTATATTTAAATTAATATATTAGCACAAGATTTAATAAAATTTAAATTAAAAAGTAAATTTAAATTTAAAAAGCAAAGTCAAAATTTAAAGGAAATTGAAATTTAAATTTAAATTACCCAAATAAACGTCACTTTTATAAAAAAATAACGTCTACATGTATTTTATATTGAAATTAATTTATTAACACAACATTTAAGAAAATTTAAATTTAAAAGGAAAGTTTAAAATATAAATTAAAGTTAAATCTAAATTTAAGTTACTCAAATAAATGCACTTTTATCAAAATAACCATATATTTATATTTTATATTTAAATTAATTTATCAATACAAGATTTAACAAAATTTAAATTAAGAAAGTAAATTTAAAATTTAATTTAAATTTAGGATTTAGGATTTTATATTTAAATTTATTTATTTGACACACCATGATTTACCCTTCATTAAAAATATTCTCGATATTCTAACTTTTATAGATTAAGATATTAATTTTATTTTTAATATTTAATATATTTTTGGGTCACTTGGGCACCATTCAGAATTAAATTAGGTAAGATATATTATTAAAAAAATCTAGTGCCTAGTCACACCTGTATGTCTTTTAAATTTTAAAGGATTTTGATTGGCTTACACATTATGACATGGAAATTTGATGTTAACATTTTAAAATGAAAATTCCTCTAATGCTCAGTAGGAAAAAATCTCAAGTTAACTAGAATTTAATACTCTTGCTCACTTTCAGAAACTCATATGGTGGAATGTGATCTCTTTATCCTCATCTGTAGATTTTTCCTAAAAAATAAAAGCATACGAAAGTAGGAAAGAGCCATAAACCATGGGAAAGCTTTTTCTTAAGCATAAAAGCATCTAAAAAGGAGAAAATGCCATTTTTATATTAGGAAGCATTATTCACCCAAAATATTTTGCCAAAATTGAACTAATGAGGAATTTGAGAAATCTTCATAGCCTTCACTTTCCTATATATTAGAGGCTTGGGGAAAGAATGGGAATTCATGTATTGTCATGCTGCTGAGATCTATCTTGAGAGGGACAGTTTTGGAGCTAGGAGTTGGGGGAAGTGTTGTTGCAACTGCATCTAATGGTTGTAACTTTCCTCCAACTCCTTCATTAATATAGATTAGTTGTTCCCCGTTCCATATGTTACTATTTATTATTTACTTATCCTATTTAACTAATGAATGTATGGGATTTTGGTTTATATTTATTTATTCAATAATATTTATATGTTTATGATAGTTTCAATTATCAAGATATTATGTTGTGAAGTTTTCTTTGTTCTCTTTTTTGTGTGTAGGACCAAGATTTGGAGCTAGTAGGAGCACTTCCCAACTATACTAAAAACTCCAACAAGACCTGCATGCGAGGACTCACATGAATTCATTCTCCTTTTCTTAATCTATACTCTACATCTTGATTTACTAAGAATCCTGAGCCTTAGAACAACCTTTCTCTTAATTAGCCTATCCTAGGTTTCTGCGATAAACTGAGAGGGTTTTATGTTCATCTAACTGTGCATTAAATCCTACAACAAAATGATATTTAGAAACTGTAATATATTTCACTATGTAATAAAATTAGTAAAATAGAAATAAAAGTAAAACTCTAAACAAGAAGCCAGAAGTGGATGTAACCATCAATGCAAAATTGGGATTACAATTGGATGTTAAGCTAGCCATCAAAACAAGATGAAAATAACGACACAAAAAAGGTTTTAAAGTAGAATTAAAAAAGGGTGCAAAACTAGAGACAAAGAAGGGAACAAAATATGGCATACAAAAAGATACCAAATTTGGCGCAAACAAGGATGCAAAAATGGACATCAAAATGAGGATGAAAAGAATCGTGTAAAATTAGGATGCAAAAATGGGTGAAAAAAGGATGTAAGAAAAGACACAAAACAAAATGCAAAATGGGACTAAAAAAGGGTGAAACTAAAGATACCAAAAATGATGCATAACTAGATGAAAATTCAAACTAAAATCTAGGTGAAAAATGAGATGAAGTGTGGACACAAAATGTGGTAGAAAAATGATGAAAATTTAGATGCCAAAAAGGATGCAAAATTGGACATAAATAATGGTGGAAATTTGAACACAAAAGTAGAAAAATGGTGCGAAAATGGGCATAAAAATGGATCAAATTTGGATGCAACATTGGATGCAAAATGAGGTGCGACAAAATGATTCAAAACTTGGTGCAAAAAGAAATGCAAAAGTAGACAAAAAAAAATGAGATTCAACATAGGGTGAAAATTTAGATGCTCAAAAGGATGTAAAATTCGATACAAGAAATGTTGTTAAAAATGATGCTAAATTGGATACAAGAAATGATGCAAATTAGGTGCAAAATAGGATGTAAAAAATGGAGACAAATGAAACAAAAAAGTGGATGAAAAAAATGGTGCAAAAATGGATGAAAATTTTGCACTAAATCAGATTCAACATATGGTGCAAAATTAGATGCAAAAAAAGGTGTAAAAAATGGTAGACAAATTGGCACAAAAATAGATGTAAAAATAAGTACAAAATTAGAAGCAAAAAATGGCATAAGACTAGAAGCAAAAACTGGCACAAACTGGATGCAAAAAAGGCACTAAATCAGATGTAAAAGATAGTGTAAACTCTATGCAAATTATAACACAAAAATAGAAGCAAAGAATGGCACAAAACAGAAAGCCAAAAATGATGCAAAAATAGATGGAAAAAATGGCACAAAACTAGAAGCAAAACCTGTTGTGAAAACAAATGCAAAACTTGGTGAAAAATATGATGCAAAATTTGGCGTAAAAAAAAAATGCAAAATTTGGCACAAAAAAGGGACGCTTTAAAAATTGTACAATAAAGCCAAATTTAGCACCAGGTTGCTCATCCCAATGGAGAGAAAAATCCACTAAAATCTGGTGCTAAATCTGGCATAAATTGCCTGTTTTGTTGTAGTGAATTAGAACCTACACAACTCTATTTCCATATACGAAATTTCAGTTCTTTAACCCTAGTCGAATAAATGCATGCCAAATATGATAATAATTATGAAAATTACCACGAATTCATACAAAGATTAATAGGAAACCTTAAGCTTAAGGGCTAAAATGCAGTACAGGTAGCCATGAATTCCAGAGGTTCCAAATAGACTACAACCTTAGCCAATTGTTGAAAAATGTGCAACAAGAAATGTTAAACTTAGAATGTGCTAAAAATAGACCTGCTAAAAATATCATGTCTAAAAATAGCAGTTTGGTCAATTAGGTCATTGGCCACATTAGGTGAGAGGAGAAACTACTAAAAATAGAAAGTTCTAAAAATAGTATTGCTGGGTCCCTTACTATTTATAGCAGTCCTTAGTCTATCTATAAGAAGTAAAATTAATTTTGGTCTTAACAGTAGTTGGAAATATTAATTAATTAATTCAGTTGAGTTAATTAGTTAAGGAAATTCGAATTTGAAGTCTTTGTGAGCATGCACATTAGTTGTCCCAGTGATTGAGGAATTTATCCTTAATTTCCTCCACTGATTGAGGGAATATGTATGAGTTCTATAATGAGAGAATCAGTTGACTTAGTTCTAACTAGTCAAGTCGAGTTAGATTATTTTTACAAGTTGTTAAAATAATAAAATATAGTTTGTTAATGCTTGCATGCATGTGACAACTATTATTTTAGATAACTGAGGATTCACTCATGGATAACTGTTGCAAGTCAGTTCTGTTAGAGACCCAGCTGAGATTAGATGTGGGACAATGTACTATCAGATGCTTGGATATTTCTAGTAAGTATTCCTTGCATGGAGAAGGATATATTATAGGAGATTGGAGGACTTGTGGCCTGTATATTAAGGCCTAGGTAGTCCATGATTTTTATCTTTTGATTGAACATCATTAGAGTACAGAGAGAGCAGGATAGCTATTGAGCTGATTCTTTTTGTATGTTGAAGAGGATTTCCACTTGATTGATAATACACTGTTGGGTTTTTATGTTAGTGCTTTCTCCAATGATATATTTTGTGTTATGTGTGATTGATTTCTTCTTATCAGTTATATGTGTTCTTATTGATAATGCTAATGGTTGATTAAGATTTCGCTAAATTGTTTGTAGAAGTAGATCAAGTGTTTTGCTTTAGTATATTGCATTACTAGGTGATCTATAGGTGGTAAATTTCTACATGATATCGGAGCTAGCTGATTTGTAGAAAATGTTATACATGGCATCAGAGCACAAGTGATCAAGCAATAATAGTATACTGAGAGGATATTTCAAAGTTTTGAGTTTTGGGTCGAGAGCTTGTAGAGCAAAATTGAATATTTATGTACAAAATTTTCAGAAATAGATAGCAGATTTGGATTCCTTATGGAAAATTACCCAAAATCAAAAAACAAATCAGCTGAATCAGAGTTTGGATGAGGGAGATATCTCTAATTTAAAATCAACTCGTTTTCTAGAAAATTTCGTGACGGCAGGAAAGTGTAAATATATTGGTGTGCTAGCCAAGAACCTATATGCACTTGAGGTACAAGATGCATGCAAAGCCTTGAGGAGCAAGGCAAAGGTTAGATACTTGGTGGTTGAGAGGGAGAGTAAATTACCTCTCAACATGCAGAGCCAGAAGAAGTCTCAGATGATTGTGGAGGAGCCACAATTGGTGCAACAACTTCAGGAGATTGTGGAGTAGCCACAACAGGGGAAGCTGAGTGGAGATCGAGTAGAGACATCTACTAATGTAGAGACCTCTAGTAGGGGGAATCTTCGAGCCAGCTGGGCTGAGGGATCACATGCAGCCATACCTCCAGGTAGGAGGTGGGGCAGTATAGAGTGATCGTCCCAAGGAGGAGGGGTAGGATCCTTGAGGTACCCAACCTCTTGGATGAGATCTTGCTATGGGAGCCACAATGTGGAGTAGCAAGAACTGACTGATTGGGTAGAGACAGATGCAGATGGAGTGGCATTGACAGCGACAGTGCAGGGAATCCTAGGACAACGTATAGCTAGCAGGCTGCAGGAATGCGAGAGGCACAAGTGTTTTGCACAGTGGTAGGTGGCACAGAGAGGTGTGCAATGGTGCGAGATGCATGGATATGTTGTAGTAGCACAGATGTCAGAGAGGGAGCACTTGTCAGCAGTAGGTAGAGCTTCAGCATCAGAGTATGTTCCTAGCCCAATAGAGTGGTTAGTTGGGAGTGTTTTTGTTCCAAGTGTTGTTGGCGCAAGTGGAATGAGTAGATGTGTTGCATGCAGAGCATTCCAGAGTTACACGATCGGGTTCAAGAGGAAGCGTTTCTTGTTGAGAGGGAGTGTTAAAAAATGTGCAACAAGAAATGTTAAATTTAGAATGTGCTAAAAATAGACCAGATAAAAATATCATGTCTAAAAATAGCAGTTTGGCCAGTGACGTCATTGGCCACATTGGGTGAGAGGTGAAACTGCTAAAAATAGAAGGTTCTAAAAATAGCATTTCTGGGTCCCTTCCTATTTATAGCAGTCACTAGCCTATCTATAGAAGTAAAATTAATTTTGGTCTTAAAAGTAGTTGGAAATATTAATTAATTAATTCAGTTGAGTTAATTAGTTAAGGAAATTTGAATTTGAAGTCTTTATGAGCATGCACATGAGTTGTCCCACTGATTGAGCAATTTATCCTTAATTTCTTCCATTGATTGAGGGAATAAGTATGAGTTCTATAATGAGAGAATCAGTTGACTTAGTTTTAACTAGTCAAGTTCAGTTAGATTATTTTAACAAGTTGTTAAAATAATAAAATATAGTTTTTTAATGCTTACATGCATGTGAAAACTATTATTTTAGATAACTGAGGATTCGCTCATGGATAATTGTTGCATGTTAGTTCTGTCATAAACCCATTTGAGATCAGATGTGGGACAATGTACTATCCAAGGCTTGGATATTTCTAGTAAGTATTCCTTGTATGGAGAAGGATCTATTATATGAGATTGGAGGACTTGTGGCCTATATATTGAGGCCTAGGTAGTCCATGATTTTCATCTTCTGATTGAAGATCATTAGAGTACAGAGAGAGCATGATAGCTATTGAGCTGATTCTTTTTGTATGTTGAAGTGGTTTTCCACTTGATTGATAATACAGTGTTGGGGTTTTATGTTGGTGCTTTCCCCAGTGATATATTCTGTGTTATGTGTGATTGATTTCTCTTGATCAATTATGCACGTTTCTAATTGATGTTGCTCATGAATTCGATTATGCTTCCGCTTAATGTTTAGTATAAGTAGAACCAGTATTATGCTTTATGATATTGCATATATCGGTTTGTTCTACACGTGAAATTTCTACACCAATGTAATCGAGAATTGGATTTCTGAGCCTGAGTAGAGAAGTAGACAAGATGTATTCTAGCTAAATATCAAACTGAGAGTAAAATCTAAGTTGTGAGGGCTCGATACTTCCAAATTAACAACACAAAGATGTATTAAAATATGTTCTAAGATTCAGTACATTAGACAATCAAAACCCACATAAGTTCATCACCTCTGGACAGAAACTGAATAAGTAATATTATGTGCTCTTTAGAAATAAGAGTGTGTAGTAGTCAACCAAAGCCTTTACATGTGTATAAATGTTTACATAAAGTTCAAATAGTGCCTCTATTTCAAAACCTCTATTCCACATAGCAATGGCTTAATCACGTCCAAATTTACAAAGTGATGGGTCAAAGCTGCATAAGACAACCCTAGATATTAGAAGCATAAAACTATAGAAATGCTTGACCAAAGCTTCAAATGGCAGAAAAAACCCTACAAGAAATTAATCTCTGAGATTTAGAAACCTCGGCTCTCTCGCTGAAAACCCCTTCTTTAGAATGAAAAGAAAAACGAGTAATTACCTGAAGCAAGGAAGGTTAGACCATAGATCGAATCGAACTCGGATTGAGGGTTTCTCCATAGCGTAGTTGAGCCCTTGAACCTATAAAGGAAATATTCCATAGGGGATGGAAATAAGGTTAGATAGCTTGTCTAATCAAAACTGTAGTCATATTCAAAATAGAAAAACCAAAATGATTACAGAAGCACTTACCCTTGCAAAGCATGGTGAAAGCCCCATTGCTAAAGAATGGAACTCTGACACCATTAAGAAGAATCAAATTCGTTATGTCAGACCAACACAAGCAAAACCATAACGTTGGAAGACAAAGAGGGTAGGAAAACATATTACGCCCATGATCAGAGGAACTAGAAGGCATCAAGCCCAAGCATGAAACCCTAAGCAAAGATACTCTCACTCTGGAATGATACAAATACCTGACAGATTTGATACTCCCAAGAAATGATAAAAAGACTTCACCAACACTATTTGATGCAGCAAGAAGCTAAGAGTTGTTGATGAGAAGATGGATCCCGAGGGTAGCGCAGGGAGTGGATAGCCTGGAGTACGAAGAATCACCACCTAGGCCGAAAGGCCAGAACCATTAAATGAATATGAGCCATTGGCTAGTTTTAGACACTGAAGTCAGTATTTTCATTAAGTATTAAGTCCACCATCGTACTGGAATATAAATGTAATTTCTTAAAGAAAATCCAAAGTAAATTTTGAACGCACATATAATCGATTTTGCTACCAATCACAATCCATTTGTTATGAACATTAATGTATTGACTGTCGCTTGTGGTAATAGTTAATAATATACTCATTATTTCAATTTATAATCATCAACGATATAAGTATGCCAAGAAGTATAAAGAGACAACATTATGGTTGGAATGGTAAACAATTTTTTCTTTAATATTTATTTAATGATGTGTTTAATATGTGGACATGTGACAGTTTCAAGCTAAGATATTTCAACATTTTTATGCGATTAATTAAGTCATAGTTGAATAGATATACAAATTAAAGGTTTTGTAAATGTTAATAGGCAAACAAAAAAAAAATATTTATAATATACTTTATAAAAAATAATTGAATTCTAAGTTATTTTAAATTATTATTACTATTAATTAAACTGATGCGTTTTTATTTTAAAGTAGGTTTTCCACAACTTTAATTTAATTATCGCTAATTATTTGATGGATGGTAGAGATTTAATCTCCATGGGATATGCTAGAATTTCCATAATATTATTCACAAATTAAGTGCGAATATGTATCTACAAGTTACTTATGCTCTTTTAATTATTTTATCTCATATTAATTAATTAACGAACATTTCATATCTACACATATCATATTGGCATGATGTATTGATAAAGGTCCATAGTATTGGTAATTTAGTCCATGTTATTGTAACAAGATCTATTATCAAGTTAATATTTTCCATGGTAAAATTGCGGTGAATATCCATCGTTAAAAGCATCATTACATGTCTTTACAAATGTATATATGTTTATTTCATATACTATTTTTTTTTATAATATATATATATATGATCTTCGAAAACTAAAAATTTACCTAATGGAGTATGTTAAAGATGGCTAAAAGCATTTAAATATTTCACACAAAGGTGTATGCGTTGAACACACACACACATTACATTCAGAGATTACTCTAATATATAGAGTTTCTCATATCTAACTTATTTTTAACTTAGACGGACAGGTTGAGAAAATTTCTCAACCATCTCAAACCAACATCTTAAATATAGGATGTAAGCATTAACTCCAACATCTCCTCTTAGCGCTTACATTACATAAGTTTATTGAAATCATCCACAAACAACAAAATAGACAATCATTCCTTAATTGGTTTACAACTTATCAGTATAGACTCCATAAGGTTGCCTCATAACCCTCATAAATGTGTAGTCGGCAAGTTGGATTCCCGAGTTCAACTCTTGAAATCCCAAATCAAGGACCCCCCAAAGTCAATTACTCAACAAGGTCCCAAGTTGTCACATAACCTCATTAGAAGACCACACCCACATCTTCAATGAATGAGGGATACTTTCCTAGATCCACAACTACGGTACTATCTGGATAGCCATCCATGTTGAGCCTTTTCACTGAGTTGTTCTAAAAAAGTTTAAGAGGTTCAAATTCTTCATTGAATTCATCATTTACCAGCACTTTCCATGTTGAAATAGATCTCTCCAACATAGCCAACATTCTCATTTTTCTCTTCATATGACTTGTAAAGAATATCGACATCACCAGCATGAAATGCAACTGCATTTCATTAGCTTATTCAATTTGCACTGTGGTCAACTATACACTTGGTGTAGGCCTGAGTGAAGTTGTTGACTCTGAATCTTCTCAATCGTTTTCAAATCAGAGGACGACTAGAGAGGAATTTCCTCTGCATCTCAGCGTCATTTCTCTATGCTGCACTCTGACAAGAGACTTAGCTCGCAAGTGGTTTACCTAGTTGCTAACTTCCCACCAGAAATGATGCAGTCATTCGCACTAACTACATATCTCTCACACACTCGAAACTCAAACTCTACAACACTTTGAATTCCACAATGGCGATACCTTTTGTTCAAAAATTATGGGATACATCACTCGACCTTCTATGCAATAAAATGAGCACACCTACAAATAGTTCCTTGTTGCAGTTGATTACCACTATTTTCACAATGGATACAGAACAGGATTCAATAGTGGAAATGTTACCTTGGCTCAGGCTCACAAATGCAGTCAATGACTTTATTTCAATGCCTTCCATGTTGGATGTTTCCACATTCACTGAGTACAATGGATAATCAAAACATGCATAAACCATTTTGCAACAACAAACTATACTCTCCTTTCCCAGTTGACTCAGATTTATATATCTTCAACAGAAAAAAACCTTCAATCCACAAGTTGCTTGAATCTCTGCTAAAAAAGAAAACACCGCATATAAATACCACATCAATGGCATCAGCCCATTGATAGTGCAATATCGATAGTATTCACAAGCCTGCAATAAACCTTCATGCTTCTCTCTTGGTCTGACTAACAAACAACTCATACTCTCATATAAAACCTAACAAAGTACTACAAAAGACTCGGAAAAATTCCAGTCTCTCTGCAACAAATTACATTATCTCTATGCCCCTCATCCCTCCCACGAGGGAGTTTGTTGCATTCTCTCCATGCCCCTCGGCCATGAGGGAGTTAGCCTAGATAGGCTCCAATACCATGTTAAAGATGGTTGAAAACACTCATATATTTCACACAAAGGCGTATGAAATCAACACACACAAACATTACAATAAGAGATTACTCTAATATATAGAGCTTCTTAGATCAAACTTATTCCTAACTTAGAGGGAGAGGTTGAGAGAATTTCTCAACCATCTCAAACCAACATCTTAAATATAGGATGTAAGCATTAACTCCAACAGGGTATATATCATGAGGATAGTCTCTCACTCGGGAGAGTTGACCAGATCCAAAAATAATCTCTCTATAAAGAGGAGAGAGATAGCTAAGTTATAACATAAACAATAATAAATTGACTGAAACTAATAAACTTGCCTAAATGATATTTTACATAGATATCTAAAAACAAAATAATAGAGTTTGTGACCAATATAACATCATACATAAGCCAAAGGATATGCATTTGATACCACAACCTCGATGGGTGCATTTGGGTCCTTTGAGCTTCCAACCACTGTTGGAGGAATGCTCGGGTGTTGTTAAATCTCCTCCATTCTCTAATCTAAATACCTCAAATGCTTGTGCAAGTGTTCAGGCGAGTAAAGGATATCCATATGGTTCTCATGCTAGGTTAAAATAGTAGGTCTAAGTAAAAACATCATCTCCCAATAAAGGCCTACAATATACATGTATTGGTTGAATTACCCCCTAATGTGCTTCGACATCCAATCAGCCCATTCAGTAAAAACCTTAGTGTCTAAGGAAGTAATCCTATGATAGGATGTTTCTCCCTCAGATCGAGAGTTTTTTTCATTAATATTAGTTGGTTTAAGCTCTCATTATTGATAAGAAAATCCTTATAGCATGTGGTGCATGTGAGTGTGGCCTCTATCAGACCGCTCTCTTTAATAAGTATCCCCTCTTCTAACTAGATCCCATTGGTGTGGCATGGGGATCAAATCCTCTTGTATAAGGAATTTAGAAATAGACTAACCTCAACCCATGATGGGAGAGGTGCAATGGAGTTACCCAAAGAAAAACTTGTCCCAAAGAAAACCTCCAAATAGACTTGGAAAAAGAGAAGCAACAGATAAGTCTAATAATCATCAATTTATGGTCCAACATAAACCACCAACTATGACAACAAACCATGGATTATCCCACCCCTTAGAAAAAAAGGCCTACAAAAAAACAAGTAACCAATGCCATTCCAAAGGTAGCAGAATTAGAAGTGAAAAATTCTGACATCATCTAAAATACACCACCAAAAATCATGCATGAGGAAAAAATAGAAAGATTGGAGAATGGATTGCCACAAAGAATTCTACATACTATTATTTCCCACATGCAATCTAAGTGTATAAAAACCATAATTTCTTAGAAAGGTGAAAGAAATGAGCATAAATCTCATAACAAGATCAAACATAAGTGCATAACACATCACTCGAATAATTTCCAGCATGTGTAATGGGAAAGGAACACCAAGAGTAGCAGGGAAAGGATAGCAAAATAGGAAAATGCGGTGACCGCTAACCTAGCCGAGACCACATAAATCACGTTGCAAAAGATTCCAAAATAATTGAAATAGTAGAAAGTGGAGGACAAACACAATAACACCAGATAACTATCGAAGCCGCAATGTCAGGTGGAGTGAACCAATTGGGGAGTTGGCAACTTTGTGATATAGGAAACTTCTTGACTTACTCTTGGCTTGTTCTCCCTTGTCACCAGTGGGACAGGATTGACCAACACGACTCGCCTCCCTTCTCTTTGAAACCATGGATCCAACATTCCATTACTACATATTTAACAGGACGAGTGGGGTTGAGAACCACGTTTTCCATCGCATGATTAAATCAACCTCTCTCAATGGCCACAATCTATCGTCATCTCTTTCCCATCATAACTAATAACATTTCCACAGCGTCCATCATGCTACTCCATCAGATACATTTAACTTCACCGGGGAAAGTATGCCATGTCCTCTGGTTCATTTCCCAAGTGGGGCGGCCATGACCTACGGGGTGTTGTGTTAAATATTTTATATGGGAATAATAATTATAATTTAAAATAAAGTTGTAATTTAATTATTTTTTATGATATTTTTTAATATGAGAAATGTGATATGTTTTATAAGGTAATTGTTTTGATGTTTATCATGGATTAATGCATATGAGAGTTTATCAACCATTTAATGTATATGGTTGAGCTAATTATAAGAAGAATTAATATACCAGTTACACACATATATTTAAAGCAACCTGTAAAATTCACCTCTATTTCAGTAGGAAGATTTTTAACTTTCTAACAAGATGTGTTACTGGTATAATGCCATGGCTTACTAATCCTATATCTCCAAAAACAATGACAAATATTTATATAATATTTTTAATTAATTAATTTAATTAATATTA
>APFE030223186.1:44289-84291 GCA_000404065.3 Pinus taeda
GTTTGTACATTAGGGCTGGTATGACGTTGGGAATGAGAAAAAAAAAAATGAACTTTAAAATAAGCCTAGTGTAATTGAGTTTTTGTTAAATAAGGTTGAAATACTATAAAAAGAAAATAAAGATGAAATAATTTTAAGTAATTTTAATTTCTCAGCACAGTTAAATGTAGATTTGACTAATTTATATATTTCTTAGAATTTAATGTGGTATTTTTAACTAAAAGTAATGGGTCTAACCACAATTAATAAAATTAATTGAAAACAAAATTATAACTATTTTTGCCACTAGTATTATTATATATTAATTAACATCATTATATATGATTGTATGAATATTAGAATAGGAAAGTGGTAGGTTCTTTTTAATACACATGGAATTATATATATATAAAGAATGTTGAACATTATATTTATTGGTTGGGGTGTCCAATGTTGATGATGATGTGGTGGCTTGACAAATAATCTAGAATCCAAACAATCTCAGCTGCCACCAATCCATCTAGACAAAAATAATCTTAATTTGAGTGATCACATGCGGAGTGGAGGTCTGGCGGTTAAGGCGATAGTTCGCAACCCTGTCAGATATCGCAATCGATGTACAGACCCCTATACCAGGTGTTCTGTAGACCAGCTCGGATTATTAACTGTAACATATAAAATCATGCATCCAGGACTTATTACAATTGACTTTTCCATCCGCGTACAAACCCTTACATGCATTTTGCAATAACATGGACCGCCAGGTTATAAACTACAACATATAACCTATCGCATCAGGGTTATCGTCGGTGACACATATATGACTGTGTCAAGGGATGATTCTTAACATTATGCAATATGCGATATATGATCGCATCGCAACATGTTGCGCCAGGGGCCGATTCTTATTCCTCATCCAACCTATGATATGTGATATCAAAATAACAGTTGAGAACCTGTAGGGGACTGACTTATAATGCCTTTTCTCCTTATCACTGTGATTTGTGATACGATGAATTGATGGCGGGTTGCCACTTGGTTCATCCTCATTCGTTGAAGACTTCGCCACATCATTCCAATCTTGTAATGTTATCAAGTCAACCCTGAACTTTGACTAGCTCTAACCTCTGCACACGAGCTCAGATTTGAGTGTCTTTAACACCATTGGATTTAGAATGTCGAGCACTATAATCTGAAGTTAAACTTATCAGAATGCTGAAACATTGAATTTTTGATAAATTTTGAGCTCCTGATCACTCTTCCCAACTAAAAACCTTTTGGTCTCCAGAAGTTTAAATAATCTGCAACTGCTTTGTACTTTATTTGCACTACAAGTATCCTACATGTCATCCTTCCTTCTCCAACACCTTTGTTCTTCGTAGCCATACAAGATGAGTAGAGAGTTGCATCCCTAGTAAACCTATAATACAATATCCTGCAAATTACATGTTTGACTATGCAACTAAAGAATTCAAGTTTGATATCCTTCTCAACCTCTCCATGTCACTATGCCCATCCACAACAACATCCTTCCCAAGAAGAATTTCAAGGAGATTATGTGCAAAATCCTTCTCAAGGATAAGATCATAAAAGGCTTTGCCAAATGAACCCAAACAAGCTTCACATAGTCAATACTTGTATAACTTGAGTGCTACACACATTTCGAACATACCAAATTGTTGCAACTACTTGTACAACAGCCTTAAAATTATTTTTACAAAATCTATTCAAGAAAGCATTTTACAAAATGGAATGAACTTGACTCCCAAATTTTCATTCAAATTGACTATCAATAAGTCAAACTAGCATTGTAATGGTTAAAGAATAACATTGTTACATATACATGATTTATTTATGAACATCAGTTTTACAAATTACCCAACCATAGGGATATGAAACTAGTGCAAAACATAAACTTACAGCCTTCAACTGGACAAATAGTTCACCCATTTCTTACCAACCAGGTGAATGAATCCTCTATTTGAATTTTCTCTTCTTCTAAAGTTGTTTTAGAGATGGTTGCATCTTGCACCACTTTTTCTGTTGTCGCTTCCTCTTCTAGTGCTTGCATGATTTACTTTCCCTTACCAGGATGAAGATGTGTTATAGACATATTTGGGCACTACAACCCCAATCACATATTTCCATAAACCAAGGGCTTCTAAGTCCCTAAAAGTTTTGTTTCACACCCTAAAGGAACAAGATAAGATGATTACATCATCTCCTAGAATTTCTCCCTGGAAAACTACTCAAAAGTAGTCAAAACTGGACCATACAGACTGCTCAGTGCTAAGGGTCCAATGCATATCACCTACCACATGCAAAAAGTGTGACGCATACTGAAAAGCCCTTTTGTAGGGTGTGATGGGTGAGAGTAGACAAATGGTAGAGACAGTTTGCAAGGTGGATGATCATGGAATCTTCCAGAAACTTCTCCTGTGACACTTGCCTCTCTAAATTCTCCTAGGGATGGGTAAGAGATCATGAATCTCCAAGTGGAACCAAGAACTATCAGAGAGAGGACACTAATCAAAATCCTAGAAGCTAACTCACCCCCCTGCAAACATCTATATATGGATCCCTCATCCCAGAGATCCAGAGGCTGGAATTCATCTTGGAAGGAAGTGTTGTTGGTTTCCTGGTGGAACATCATAGTGTTGGGTGATCTAATCTTTTCATGAGGTGAAGAAGGGCTTTCATGCTGGGAGGATGATGCTGGTTCAGATCAATGGGTTGTAATCCTCTCTTCTATTCTTTCTATCAATAAAGCTATTCAAGTTTTCCTCCACATTCTTTTATGTTTGATGATATATGCATTTGTGTGGTCAATATATATCTGGTCCTATATTGTTTATGATTGTAGATCCCAGTACATTGAAGGTATTATGCTGCTTTGACTTTACAGGTACTCTTTGAAGCAGAGTAAACAAGAAAGGAGTGGCAAATATCTATCAGAGGGGAGAAGGAACAAGCAAGGAACCAAGCAAAAGATCGAGCTTGGTATTCTTTTCTCCTCTCTTGTCTACTTCTCATAAAGGAAAACAAAAGTAACTTTAGTTTGCTTGTTTCTAAGATAGCTACCCATCTTAGTGGGACTAGTAGCTCTGCATAGACACTAGATTTCCCAAGAACAAAAAGGTGACTCCGCTACGGAGCGAATAGCTTGTTTTCTTGTCTATATTTGTTTGCTTTATAAACGACAGATAGAGCCTGAAGTTAAGCGAGCTAGCCTTCGAACTGCATTTGCTATGCGAGTGCAAAGTAGATCAATGTTGCTTCAGTCTATCTCTGGGTTTTGTTTATAAACTGAACAATTGATTTGCAAACATCCTAATTGCCCTAGTGGTGGCTCAAGTAACCTCATTAGATCAGCCACTGTGATTTGCATTTACTGACTATCATTAGCTCAGCCTAAATCCCAGAACTAAGCTGCAAACTGTGACCAAAAACCAAGTTCAAGTCTCGTCCCTAGACCATCGCACCTTCTCCTCTTGGCACTCTGGATGCATCACACCTCCCGTGTGCAGTAGGATAGATGCATCCCTGTTTCCCTGTGTTATAGGTGCGATGATCAGATAAGACTGTTTCTGCCTCCAGATTTTGGTTTTTCTTCACTCTCTTCATCTTTATTCAAGAGTTTTGCTGTCTGTGATCAGTATACCTCTATGGAAACTCCCTTCCTTTGCATTATTTAGCCTCCATTGTACAAAGAACTGTGAATGTTTTTATGTATTGTTGCCATTTACAGTTCTCCTTTACAAAGAAGTAGCTTAGTCGAACTGTTGTCTTTTGATTTGGAAGTGTTGCAAGTGTCGTTTTCAGTCAAAGAAAAGAATCCTACTATTCTTGATGGTCGATTACACTATTACTCTTGTATTTGATTTTAATTAATACTTTCTTCAAGTGTCGAAAGCAGTTTCCAATTCAAAATCGCAAAGTGTCGTCATCATCTTCCTTTCGTCTTTTGAAGAGAAAATTGTTAGTACTGTCGCTTTGAAAAGATAACTCAAATTTGTACTTAGCATTCTTTTTGTCATTCACACATTAAGAAAGTGGAAAACAAATACATGCATGTGCATTTGGATTTAGATTGCTTGTTGATTTTGATTTTGATTTAGGACAGTGCATTTAGTGTGTGCTCTTTGCTCTATTTTGAAAGAATCTCGCTTCTCTTTCCTTAGTAGCTAGGATTTTCAATGCAAAAAGAAGAATAAATTATTGTTTATCATCTTAGATTGCATTTTAGGAATTGTATATCTACATCATGCGGTGAACATTAAAGGCAAACATCTTAAGAAACATCAACTGTAAAATAAATTCAATGAACATAAAAATGCTTTGGAACCTAATACACAACATTTATAAGTCTAGGCTAGAGATGTATTCCAGCGTCGTAAAGCCTAGTAACTATCGCTTTCATCGTAGGTTGGGTGATTGCTTCTCTTTGGGACAACAAGTGCCATTAAGGACTTGTGCTCCCACGTACTGTCGAGTATATATTGGGAGACCACAATAGGCTATATCACTTATCCTTAGGAAGCCGTGTCTGCCACCCTATCGATCGCAATGCACTGAACACAACATTTGGGAAGATTGACTACCATACCGTAAAAAGTATTTTGCATTTTTGCAATTGGTTTGATAATCCCTCTGTCTAGATTTCCAGAGTAGTCCCTTTCATTCCTTTTCAGACTCCTTAAAGGAAAAGGTCCATCTGAGCACTTGTCACTTCAAGCTCATTAAAAATCAAGGCGACTAGAGTCATCTTTAGCTTTTTCTCGACTCTTAAAAATTGAAAAAGCAAGTTGTGTGAAAGTGCCATAAAATTTATTTTAATCGGAATAACGTCACTGTTCCCTCATTGGTCTTAAGTTGAGAAAATGGAGTTCCTCTTCGGGAGATGTTGGTGCACCTCATATGGCCACATTTTCCCTTCAAGGACTGACAATTAGCTTGCCCATATGGCTCTTCTCGACCTCTATCATTCAAAGCATTGTGATTCCTGAACAATCAAATCAGCAACTAGATGATACTAGAGTTACCCCCCAACATTCTGCTTCATTTGTTTCTCCCTCCCCTCCTTCCTCTTCGCTTGGTGAAGCTGGTAAAGCTAAAAACCAAGTAACTAAGAAGAAGAAGAAAGGGAAGGAAATTGAGAAGAAGAAGAAGGAGCGAAAGGCAAAAAGGGGCAACCATGCATCATCTAGCAAAAATCCACACACTGCACCATCCAAACCTAAATCTCCATGTGTCATTTGCAAAGGAGACCACTATCATCGAGATTGTCCTTACATCCCTCGGATCTTAAGGGACTCTTTTCCTCGTTTTCACAATCCAGTGTCATCAACCTCTCACAATCAT
Organism: Pinus taeda; assembly: GCA_000404065.3. Taxonomy (NCBI): domain Eukaryota; kingdom Viridiplantae; phylum Streptophyta; class Pinopsida; order Pinales; family Pinaceae; genus Pinus; species Pinus taeda. Next base: position 49,630 of record APFE030223186.1, read on the forward strand.
GTTGAGAGTACACCGTCAACTAGTGAAAATGAATTCTATGGGCAGAAAGGAAAATATAAATTTCCTTGTAGACTGTGTGAAGGTGATCATGCCATCCACCATTATCCCTTCCTGGATGAAGCTAAAAGAGTTTTGGATAACTGTCTTGCTTCACCGCTACGACTTCCTCTTGGATACAAGAAACTCTTGCCGAGTCCATCGCTAGTTGAAAACTGGACTGACACACCTTTGTTGTCGGTCGAAGCATTTATCTTTGAAGATAAACCCTCTGAATCCACACCAGACCAAAGTCATCGGGTCGAGACAATAGTAAACCCAGTGTTGTCTTCGGAAGGTCCATCTTCAGATTATAAAATCACCGAAGAGAATGAGAACGACACCATTCAAATTCTTTTTGTAAACACAAACTCCAAGGAACATGGGGGAAATCTACCCATTCCTTTACTGTAGGAAGGAAGTTTGTTAGGGTCATATCTGGTCGTTTACTCCGTCCCACCTCCGATCAACCTAGTTGTTTCCTTCGATTGGAATCTATTAGGTAGACCCTGTTTACCATCTAATGTACCATCTCGAATCATTGTACAAGCTTACAGAATGGTCATGGTCAGTACTATCATAGATGAAGGGGCTTCTATGAGTATCCTTTCCTCAAATGCTTGGAAAGTGATCAGTTCTTCATCGCTTTTGCCTGAGATGCGAAATTTGACAGACTTCGACAAAGGAACCAATCAACCATTAGGGATCCTTCCAAGTTTGCCTATAACTTTGAGAGAGAAAACTGTTTATCTGAACGTGATGGTAGTCCAAGGACCTCTAGATTACAATATGCTCCTTGGGCATGACTACATTTATAGCATGGGAGCCAATGTCTCCTCACAATTTCGAGTAATGTGTTTTCCGCATGAAGGCAGAGAGGTTCAGCTCATAGACCAACTTTCATTCCCCAGTTCACACATAGCTAATAGTCAAATGCCATCCCTAACTGGTCTTTTCATGCAAGGAATGTCTCATCAATCTCCGGTCCATCCACTTGATGAGCACGAGTAATTCGGTGATTGTGACTGAAACCGAGGGGGCATGCACCCTAGTCTGCTTTGGCAGAAGAACCCCAGGTATAAGGTGGATGTCCGCGTAGGAATATGACTAGTCTGACACACCCATCCATTTAGTAAAATGGGATCAGACTAGAATAAGATACCTTCGTCAAAAGATACGCCTTTCCTAACAAAGAAAATTCTTTGTTTGCAAATTGAAGGGTAACCTGGAAACTCTACTTTGCACGTTAAAAGGTATGCCTTTCCTGATAGAGCAAATGGTTTGTTTGCAAATTGAAGGGTAACCTGGAAACTCTACTTTGTACGTTAAAAGGTATGCGTTTCGTGACAGAGCAAATGCTTTGTTTGCAAATTAAAGGGTAACGTGGAAACTCTACTTTGTACATTAAAAGGTATGCCTTTCCTGACATAGCAAATTCTTGTTTGCAAATTGAAGGGTAACCTGGAAACTCTACTTCATTATACCTGGGGGCATGCAAACCTTTACACATGGAAGTGAAAAGCGACCATTTATTTTCTTAGTTTGTAGATTCTCAACCCTTTAGGCTCGTGGTATTGGTCATTCTTAGCTTACATAAAGAAAGGATTCGGAGCACATTTTCAAATGGTGCAAGCTCCCTATAAATTGAACATATCGATGAGACATCCTTATTATACGACTGGCACAAGTAGTTTTACACAAAGTTCAAGCTCGTTAAAAATTAAACCTAAGCAATGTCCACCAGAGTTTAAGCTCATTAAAAATTGAACCAACCTCTAGTAAATAAACATTGCAAATGCATTATCATAAGCTTTTGAGCCTTGGTCGTGTTCTTACCATCACCTCCACTTTGTTTTAGCCAATCATACGCCTCCATTTGATTGTTTACCCTTTTGAGGAACAGTTGCGACGAGTGATTCTGTTAGCCATCTTCGTAACACTACCGTGATTGGAAAATTCCAAACCTTACCCGGAACCAGCTGCTACCCGAAAATATCACCCGTTCCTCAAAAGTGAGTCTCCTTTAAGCTCTTTTCATCTAACTCATAAAATATGAAAATATTACCGAGAAATTGGCCTCTCTAGCTCATTAAAGCTATCAGAAGTGCTATCCCTCCTCTAGATTTTAATCTTTTTAGACCTGAGGGATTATTACACAAAAAGATCGAGCGCTTGTCTTGTTTGGCTCGTTAAAATTATCAAAAATTCATCCCTTTCATATTATTTTATACTTTTTCGGACTTAAGGAATTATATGACGAAAAAGGATTACTGGAGTTTCCTTTTCATCCCTTTTCAGACTCTCAAAAATTGAAAAAGGATCGAGTTGTCTTTGTCATTAAACTCGTTAAAACTAATAGCGACAAACTTGTCCATGCAGACAAGAACGAGTTTCATTGTCACTAGGCTCGCTAAAACATAGCGACGGGTTTTCCTGAAGGGAAAATTATAGAACAAGCATATGTTATCCTCGTCAAGCTTGACAAAAATAAAGAGGTACTGGTCAGCAATGACTGGGGAAAATTGGGAAGAAAACTTGAAGAAACTTTATTGGTAACAAGTCACTCTTGAACATGACACTTTCACTCTGTCACCATGATTGAGTTGGGTTGGGTTATTCCATTCACTGGTCATATCACCATTGGTCCACCGTACCATCCATTTATGGGGTTAACACTACCAATCCATTTTAGTGTCGTTGATATGTTCAAGAGAAGTCACTCAAAGGATTCACCAACCCAGCTTGTGTCTCATCTGCTGCAATACCTTCACACTGAACCCTGTATCATTAGATCGTTTTCACCTCCGCAAAATCATTTGCTCCATTCCGTGTCGTAGATGTGGGATTCATTAAGGCCCTCCTACGACGGGTCACTTCTTGACGACAACAGCTCATTATCCAAGAAGTCGGCCTAGGGACAACCCTTTCAGTACTTTGAAGCTTGCATGCCTCAATGGCAAGTTTCTCACTTCTGGCGATAGGTTTACATCAATGGCCTTCGACCGAAATATTTTGCGTGGTGTTCAATGCCCAGTCCCATTCTCACACCATGTGAATTGTACTATCATACCTTGAGGGTCATCATCATTATTGGTGATTCCTCTCGTGCTTGTTAATAGCTTACATCATTGGCTGGTAATTAGGCGATGTCTTTCCATGTTTGACTCCAGAACATATTTTCACATGGATCGACTTGTACTTTGGGTGAAGATTGGACGAGTTTGAAGACCCCGAATCTAGTTTCATCCATCCGGGCTACGATATATTTAGGGAAATAAAGACATCAAATGTACATCATTGTTGCACAGATGATCATCCAAATCAAAGGATGATGACTCTATCAAAATCATCAATCTGCCATACAGATGGTTGTCTGTCCTATGTACATGAAAATGAATTTATAAAGCTAAGCATGGGAATGCCCGCCTCAGCTAGATCATGAAAATGTTATGAAGATAATGTATTGTATTGTATCTTATTACAGGTCGACTTCCAATTCGAAAAACCTCGAATCCTCATGATAAAGCATTTCACCCGACATCAAAAGATTTATGACCTCATGCTTTAGCGGGCAACTGTTATAGAAATATTTGGGAACTCCAAACCCAATCATATATGTCCATAAACCAAGGGCTTCTGAGTCCCCAAAGATGTTTTTTCACACCCTAAAGGAACAAGGTTAGCTGATTACATCATCTCCCAGAAGTTCTCCCTGGAAAACTACTCAGAACTAGTCAAAACTAGAACCATACAGACTGCTCAGTGCTAAGGGTGCGATGCATCTCACCTGCCACATGTAAAAGGTGTGATGCATACTGAAAAGCCCTTTTGTAGGGTGTGATGGGCGAGAGTAGACAAATGGCAGAGACAGTTTGCAAGGTGGATGATAATGGAATCTTGCAGAAACTTCTCCTGTGACACTTGCCTCTCTGAATTCGCCCAGGGATGAGTAAGAGATCATGAATCTCTAAGTGGAACCAATAACTATCAAAGAGTGGACACTAATCCAAATCCCAGAAGATGACTCACCCCCTGCAAACATCTATATATGGATCCCTCATCCCAGAGATCGAGAGGATGGAATTTTGCATCTTGTAAGGAAGTGTTGTTGGTTTCCTGGTGGAACATCATACTGTTGGGTGATCTAAGCTTTTCATGAGGTGAAGAAGGGCTTTCATGCTAGGAGGATGACGTTGGGTCAGATCAATGGGTTGTAATCCTCTCTTCTATTCTTTCTACCATTGAAGCTATTCGAGTTTTCCTCGGCATTCTTGTATGTTTGATTATATATGCACTTGTGTGGTTAATATATATCTGGTCCTATATTGTTTATGATTGTAGATCCCAGTACTTTGAAGGTATTATGCTGCTTTGACTTTACAGGTACTCTTTGAAGTGGAGTAAACAAGGAAGGAGTGGCAAAGATCTGTCAGAGGGGAGAAGGAACAAGCAAGGAACCAAGTGAAAGATCAAGGTTGGTATTCTTTGATCCTCTCTTGTCTACTTCTCATAAAGGAAAATGAAATTAACTTTAGTTTGTTTGTTTCTAAGATAGCTACCCATCTTAGTGGGAATAGTAGCTCTGCATAGAGACTAGATTTCCTGATAACAAGATGTGGAAACAATTTCCAACACTTCTTGACCTAATGCCAAATGATAGTGTAATGAGTACAAAAGTTCTTTGGAGCTCCTCTCGGCTCACCTGCCTTTATCTTTTGATGATATTTTCTCCTTTCAGACTCAATTCCAGTAGACATAAATATCTTATGGAGAATTTATTTCCTTTTATGGCACTTATATACACAATAGTTAGATGGAAAGCAAAAGGTGCATGAAAACATTTTCCTTAACACGTTATTCAAATCTGTGTTTTGTTTTCCATCATGAAAAGCATTCGAATTAATAGAACGATTATACCTCTTTCTGTTGTCCTTTGTCTTATGCTATTTGTGTGAGGAACTCCCGTGGATTGAAGAATTGAGCTTTCCATCTTCTCTGACACTTTCATCTCTCTTTGGAGACATTTTCCCCTTCAAATCCTCCTTACGCTTGAGGAACCACGCAGAAGCCAGTTATGGGTAAAAACTCCAACATATTGCCTCCTCATGTCCTCCCTTACGATAAAATGAACACGTGACCCATGAACCATCACTAGAAGACCATTATTCTTTTGCGACATAGCCTAAACCTTCGTATATAGGCCTTTCCTTATCTGCAATTGGATTTTTGATTCCCTGCTGGTTTATGTCAAGGTCACCTACCTTGTAACCCATCTTGGTCAAGATTTTGGATCCAATGCCTTTAGTGTGTTTTTCAAAGGCTGCGAATGATTTACATTAGTACTTTCACATAAGGAAGAAGCATGTAAATTCTTACCACTTTCTGCATCCTTTGATTAGCATATGAATATGTTTTCGAATTCCCTTTTAATTCGAGACGTGTCCTCTTGGAATCTTCGGCTCTCTTCTTTCAGCTCCTCGGATTTGGGTGCTGATAGAACCTAATCTTCCACATCATGTGGATAGAAGGTACAAACTTGTCCATCTACCTTCTCTGAAGGACTTTCTACACTAGCATCTTGCATAATAGTTGTATAAAAACATGAATATTGTGGAGAAGATGGTGGTTTATGACCATTCTCGTTACCTTCTTCCCTTGGAGAAAATTCTTCACTTGGAGATCTAAATCCTTCACCTTGCAAATTGGTATTCCTCGCTTCATAGAGGACTTTCACCATTTCTGCCATGTCTAAGAAAGACTTTCTAAAATCCTTCACATCCTCTTACATTATTGTTGGCTCTCTTCCTTGGGACACACTATGTTTGAAGCTTCTACTACAATTTGAGGTAGAACTTGGAGGTAGAGATTGAAACTCTCTTGCTCTCATTTCCAAATCCTTCTCCTCAATGAGCTTCAAAACACATTTACTTGCAAACAACAATCAATTCCTCCTTGAACAAGGAAAAACCATAGCTCCGATACCAACTTGATGTGAATTGGGGAAAATTAGTATTGCTATGCTAATTCCCCTCATCAGAATATAAAAATGTGCTTCAGGTTGTACTCCAAAATAACAAGTAAAAGCATGAAGTTTATGTGTTTTCGCTTAAGATAGTTTCATGAAGAAACACTTAAAACATGAAACTTAAACACTAAATGGAAGCATGCATCAAACAATAATACACTAGCCATTGACATATGTGTTCACCCCTTTTAGGCTTCATCACCTTGGATCAGCTCTAAAGGCATGACCCCTTCTCCTTATGCTCAAAATTCTTCAGAGAAACAATACACAAATTTGCTAACGAAAAGAGTGGCACATTTCCCTTTCAAGGAAACATTCTTCTGCAAAGAATTCTCACTCTATACATGTGAAAACCTATAGTTACTCGTGAAACAATCTGCAATATAAGGGTTCTCAAATCAAGACCCCATACTCTAACTTCCAAGAGCTTAAACAAGTATAGAAATACACTTGAAGCACTTAAACAAGCCTCTTTCTCCATACACATATAGAGCAAAGAAGAAATACAATTATAGAACTTTTGTAATGGCTACTGCAGAAAGCACAGAGAGGCTGGAAGACCCCTACAAGGTCATCTCCACCTTCAAACTCCTCCATAAACTGAATGAACACTCTAGTTGACCAGGGCACCCATAGGCTTTACATTACAAAAATCCTATCCAGAAGTGCTCCTTTAATCCTGAGACATGTTCTAGTCAGTTCAAAATTCCAAAAAATGGCCTAGTATTCTCTCTTTGCATCCAATTTGGTCGAAAATTGGCTTAGTTATGACTTTTTCCAGTCTTCCAACAATTTCCTCCTCCAAATTTGGCTTACTTCTAGTTAAATTCATTTTTTGCAGCTAAACAAGCAGTTCTACCAAAATTTGTGGTTCCACCGTCAATCCTGCCTAGCTCGCAGTTAAGGATGAGCGATCACATGCGAAATGCAGGTCCGAGATTTAAGGTGATGGTTTGGAATCCTGACGGATATCAAAATTGTCATATAAACCCTTATACCAGGTGCTCTGTGAACTCACTAGGATTATTAACTGTAACATATAAAATCCCACATCCAGGACTTATCGTAATTAGTTTTCTATCGGCGTACAGACCCTTACATGCGTTCTGTGATAACACAGACCCACGGGGTTATAAACTGCAACATATAACATATCGCATTTGGGTTATCGGTGGTGAAACATATATGACTATGCCGGAGGCCAAATTCCTAACATTATGTAATATGATATACGCAATGGCATCGCAACCTGCTCCATCGGGGACCGATTTTCATTCCTCCTCCAACCTGCGATATGTGATATTGCAATCACAGCTGGGATCCTGTCAGGGGGCGATTTATAATGCCTTTCCACCTTGTGACTGTGATTTGTGATGAAATGGGCTGATGGTAGGATGCCACTTGGCTCGTCCTCATTCACTGAAGACTTTGTTACATCATCCCAAGCCTGCCATGTCATCATGTCAACCTTGAGCTTTGACTTCCTCTAACCTTTGCATAAGAGCTCGGATTTGAGTGCCATTCACACTATTAGATTCAGAATGATGAGCTCTTCAATCTAAAGCTGAACATATCAAAATTCTGACACTTTGAATTTTTGACAAACTTTGAGCTCCTAATCATGATCTCAACAACAAAAAGAGTACATTACAGATCTTTGTCTCATAGAGTAAACCTCCATCTAGGGTGTTATGATTCTCCCTCAAAGAAACGTTCTCCTTTATAGAACTCTCACTCACAAGTTGACTCACTTTAGCAAATAAATGATGGAGCTAAATGAAAAGGACTATCTCACTAAATGTAGCAACAAGTGCGCATACTCATTCTAAGATTAAGAAGCACAAATTCAACTACTTCATAATGAAGTGTTGAAATCGTTTTTCCCACAATCATGTTGTGAATATACTAAAATGGTCAGCTCTAATGAAGAAATAGGTACTATGGATGTGTCTAGAAGACTTGAAAACCCTTGTTTAGGCTCTTTCTGTGCTAAAAAAGGTCTCCATATGGCGTTAAAGGATCCAAAAAGTGTCTCTATAAACAACACAAAAGAACTTGCCTCTGCAAATTGTTCAACATCCAATATTCAAATCTTAAAAGTGATATTGTCATTATGTTTAGAACACACAAAAACCCCTATGTAGGCTCTTCTTGGGCTTAAAAAGGATGAACGTGGCCAAAATAGGTCTCCTCTCCCCTTTCTCTACTATATGTCCCACAAATTGAAAAAATTGCCTAATGAGACAATGAACTCATCCTTTCGCAAGTCCGTCAAGGATAATTTCACTCAAGATCAACCTTTATTCCATTGTTGCAACTTTTAACACAATTAAAATTTGTCATTAGGCCTTAACGTTGATTATTTAACCCTATGTTTCAATCGTATGGGCTCAATGTGGCTAAGGGCAGAGGCCAGAGTCCATGTGCCCATCAAAAAGAGGCCACATGTCCGCTAGCACTCTATCCCAGATCGCATATGTGCCATATGGCCTAGGGATGAGCCACATGTCTACCCCGCCATACAATCCCTCCATCGATATCCTTGTGTGTGGTCTCATGCCATAGTTGAAGCCTGGGCTAGGGCTTATCGCCCCCAACCCCTTCTACTCACCATTCGTTATGTGCCCAATTATTGGTAATAAATGAGACCACCGGCCAGACTAACCACCCATCCTTGCAGCCTTTGTATTTTCGTCATGTTACATAATATTCCTGGGGGCTAAGGCCAGTCGAGCGAGCCCATTGACCCATACCCCAACACATAAAAGTGTTACACAATAAATAGAAATGGTTGATATGATATAACAATGAACACAGTTGTAGGAACAATAAGGCACTTGGTTAACTCGGTAGAGGTCTCAGGGTTGAACACCACTGGGTCGGTCGATTGGGCAAACAATATTTTTCATAGAAGCTAGAGGCCATGTGGCACCCTCCCATTGGGGCATGTGGTGCCTCGTGATTGGTTGACCAAAAAACTCAAGAGCGAATAAAATTCCACCAAAACAGTTTGTATTACCTGTCATGCATCAACATGTGATTGGTCCATACTACACACCAAACTTTTGATTCAATTGCTAACATCATCATTGTGTCACCTATACAGCTTGCCCAATAAACAACCGAATAAACTCTACAATTTGACTTTTTAGTTGTTTGCCAAAAACTTCAAAACGTGATAACTTTCACATATGGTGTTGAATTGAGGTGATTCAAGCGTGTTGGAATCAAAACAATGAGGCCTATAATTTGGCACTAGTTTTGAGTGATTTTAAGAACTTTAATTTTTGAGCATATTTTTTATTCCTTGGATCATTCATCTCCACTAGAAGCTCTTGGACAACCAAAATTTTGTTATTACTCAACAAGTAAGTGAGGGTACAACTTCCTCACTTTCTCGATCTCATTCCACATTACTTTACTTAGATTAGTACTCTTGAGCCCCACTCAAAGATACTCCACATTGCCTCTGTGTCAAGTCCTGATTCTCTTGCCAAGAATTGATTCTTCTTGCAAATCATCTAAATATTTAGTAGAAAAATCTTCAATATATTGAATGTGAACATTCTCTTCATGATCATCAATAATTATAGGCTCATACAATCTCAATTTTTCCATATTCACAACAAAATAACTTGGCATATAAAGTGGAAAATATAATCAGAAAGCTTCATTACCAATCTTCTCCAAAATTTTAAAAGGACCATACCTGATTGAATTGAGATTTTTGCCTTCACCTTGAAGCCTTTCCTTTGTCATATACAACCAAACTTGAATTCCTACGTGGAAATCATGATAAACTTGATGTTTTTCATGCCTTGCTTTGTACTTTTCTTTGTTTTTCTAGAGCTACGCTTCTACTCTTTGGTGTACTATATAAATTTGTTCAATTAAATTCTTGGGTTTGTCCACATCACTATATCCACCTACTATAATACATTTACCATAGATGAAATCTACAGGATACTTTGGAAAAAAACACAAGCAAGCTTCGAATGGAGATATTTGCATAGATAAGTGCTTCACATGAATGTAGACATGTTGGTTGTAATGCAAATGCTCATCCAAATTTTTAGGAATCTTATCACAATATACACAAGGGAGATGCATTTTTTTACAATTTGTAATAAATTCGACTTTCAAATTCCATACAAATTGACTCATTAACAAGCCAAGATAACATAAAATGTCAAAGAAAATATGGTTGCATATAAGTGATTAATTCATAACATCAATTTTACAAAATACCCAACTGTGTGGATATTCGTGATGTGGAATACAAAGGAAATGAAGTATTTAACTACACAAATAGTCTAACCATTTCTTACGCAGCTTGTCTAGGATGTTTTCTTTCTACATTTCACTTTCTTTTGGAGCTATTTCAGGGATGGTTATGGTGTTCCTCACATGTTCGTTTTCCTTCTCTTTCTCAGGTGATTTTATAAACTATTTTTTCTTATATGGATGAAGATGTGGATGAATCTTCCAACATTTCTCGATCCAATTCCCACTTATATTGCAATAGGTACAAAAGTTTTATGACAATTTCTTGGAAAAAAATTCTTTCGACTTGGAAGAGGATCCTCCTTCCTCGTCTCACTTCTAGTCAACATATTTGCTTTCTCAACCATTTATTTCATTTTTTGGCACTTGGCTACAGAATGGTTAGGTGCTTGAAAAAAAGTACAAGGGATGACATTCCATGAAAAAATATTCAAATCATTATGATGCTTATAGTCATAGAAGGATTTTGAATGATGAGGACATTTATAACTTTTATAATTGTCCTTTGGATTATGATTATGGTGAGGAGAACTTGGCTAACGAGGAAAACTTGACTTAGTTCTTCCTTTGCAGCACTCATCTCTCTTTGGATATGTTTCCCCATCAATTTCATCATCATGATATGATAAACCTTCAACTTGCAAGAGTTGTTTCTTCACAAATTTTAGACTTGAAGAATTGCTCGACATTGAAGTTTTGGAGCATTCTCCAACTTCTTCTTAAACATATCCTAATCCTTCCTGTTAAGGTTATTTTCTCACCTCAATAGGATTTTAATGATACCATGACTATGAATTCTAGGACCCTTACCATTGTATCACATTTTTCATACCAATACCCTTTGTATGTTTCTCAAATGGTGAAAAAGAAGCATTATCATTTTTAATTGAATGAACTGAACATGAAGTATCTTTTATGTCCTTTTCTACTTGCAACTCTTGGTCCTCTTCATGAATCTTAGCCATCTCCTCCTTATTTTCTTTTGTAAATGAAGTGGTAGATGAAGATTCAAGAAAACTACTCCTGTGATTTAAAATATAAGTAGTGTACTTCAACTAAAAAAGGGTATAAACATCATTCATCACATGACCAAAAAATTGTCAAGTCTTGGGGGAAGCTTCAATAACTAAACATTCCCTAGTTTACATTTCAATGATGTTCTCCAACATCATGCACAACTTCTTCTTCTCATCCTCTACTGCTTCGAGCTATCTTATTAGTTCGATGTTCTCCATTTAAAGAGAAGAATTCCTCTATTCCAATTCTAGGAGCCCTACTTTCTTCAAACTTTTTCCCATGTTTGTAATCTAGTTAGAACCTACTCTGATACTAGTGATTTGAAATTTCGATCATCCTCTCACACTTTGCAAGTTTTGATAATTTTTTGCCTTCAAACGATCACTGAGATCATAAATTATTCAAAAGTGAATAGTTAAGTTTTAGATGAACTTAAAGATGAAACAAAATCATATGAAATGTAAGATGATTAAAATAGAGAAAAGAACAACAAAGTGACAACCAAGTTTGTCAATTGTGGACTATGGGTCTGGGCCCTACTCCAATGTTTAGTTGCTTTATTGATCCCAGGAACAAAAAGAGTACATTAGAAAACTTTAACTCATAGAGTAAATCTCCTTCTAGAGTGGCATTGTTTCTCCTTAAAAGAAAAATTTGAACTCCTACTCATTAGTTGAATCACTTTAGAAATAGATGATGGCGCTAAAAGAAAAGGTATCTCTCACTGAATGTGGAAATAGATCCTCTTACTCATTTTGAGATAAAGAAGCATAAATTCAATCACCTGATAATGAAGTGTTGAAATGGTCTTCTCCCACAATCATACTGAGAATATACTGAAAACCACTACTCTAATGAACAAACAGTTGTTGCAGATGTGTACGAAAGGCTCAAAAACCCCTTTCTAGGCTCTTTATATGCCAAAAAAGGTCTTCATATGGTCTTAAAGAAGCCAAAAATAGTCTTTGTTTACAACACAAAGGACTTGGATTTAAAAAATGTTCAACATACAATACTCAAGTCATAAAAATAATGCTTCCATTGTGTCCAAAACACCCAAAAACTATTACAGAGGCTCTTATTGGGCTTAAAAAGGGTGAAAAGTGCCCAAGATAGGCCTCCTTGCCCATTTCTTTATTATATGTCCTATAAATTTACAAAATTGCCTAATGAAGCAAAAAAATCATCCTTTGGCAGGCTCATTGGGCGATAATTTGACTTGCAATCGACACTAATTTTGCTGCAAATGGTGCAAATTATCAAACGAATAAAACATGCAATTACACCTTAATGTCAATTTTTTAGCCCTCTGTTTCGGTCGTATGGGTTGAACATTCTAGGGGCGCAAAATATAGGCCACACACTGTCCAGCACTCTATCCCAGGTAACGTCATGTTCCATATGTCTCGGGGCTAGGCCACACACTCGTCCTAGCCTCCAAATGCTCTGTTGATTGCCCTACTTATGGTCTCATGGCATAAGTGAAAAATGGTTCTAGGTCTTACCCCCCACCTCTTCCGCTCATTGTTGGTTATGTGCCTGGTTGTGGCTAATAAATGGGACAAGGGGCCGAGATAACCACCCACCGAAACAGCCTATGTATTGTGGTCACACTATATAATATGTTTAGGTGCCAGGGCTGGTCGGGAAAGCTTGCTGGCCTGTGCCCCCCAACACATTAAACCATTACAAAATAAATCAAAATGGACCATATGATATAAGGAGGAACACAGTTGGCGGAATGGTAAGGAACTTGGCTAACTCACTAGAGGTCTCAGGGTCAAACCCTGTTGTGTCTGCAATTGACTCAACAATATTTTACATATAAATCGAGGGCCACATGGAGCCCTCCATTAGGTCACATGGCGCCTCATGATTGGTCCACCACAAAAATCAACAACCAATAAAATTCCTCCAACACAGCATGTATGACTTGCCACATGTTAGCGCATGATTAGTTTTTACTACACACTGTATCTCTCAATCAAATGTTGACGTCAGTGCCATGTCACCTGTATGACCTACCAAGTCATCAACCCAGTCAACATTGGGTGATGGGAATTGGAGGCTTCAATGCTTGTTTTTGTGTCAAGACTTTTACATGACACTTTTAGGGCCATGTTCCCATTGATACCCAGTTCATGATTGATGTCATCGAGGATGAGGTTTGCATTGAATGTGAGGAAATTTTGGATTCAAATATTCTCTAGATTCTTGACATTTGGAATACAAATGGCTGACATAATTAGTACATGTATATAATGAATTTATATTGGCACGTGATGCTTATTCTAGGGAAAGTCCTCATGAATAGATGGTATGTAATGGATAACATTCTGGATAAAATGGATGAAGTGAAGATTTTGTTGATGGAGGTTGAAGGCCATCTCCCCATAAAAAAATGGGCTTGCCTCCAAGCTCGATAATGACACTAGAAAGTAATAATTAAGGCTAACCCATAAACTTGGGAACTTCCCTCTCTTTATGACTCCTAGGTTCATTTTGTTTGATGCTTTGTCATAAATATTTACTCATCTAGTGTACTAGGTTATCAATCTTTTTGATGACTTTCCTACTACAAGGGAAACTCATCACCATCTGTTTGAAATTGGTAACTTTGTAATATGACTATCTCTATTTCACCAAGTAAAACATAATATTCCAAATTACAACATGTCTCCACAGATTTGAACTCGCCACAGTTGGGAACAAAAATGTGTGCCATATCGCTTGTGCTATGCTCTTTCAACACCAATCACTTTTTTTAGACAATGAATAAATCACAATAAGTTAATTTATATTTGATTTATCGAGTGGTAAGCTAGAAAGACATAAGTCCCTATGGCTATTATAAATTTTTGAATGATCAAATGGAAAAGTTAACTAACAAAAAAATTGAATAATACACATGTATACATTAAACAAGTAATTCTACTTTGAAAAGAAAAGAAAAAAACTTATATTAAAAATTGAAGATTAATAAATTTTCTATTAATTTACAATCAACTGAATTTATAATTAATAATTAATTTTTGAAGATATCTTATTAATTTCAATTGAATTTATAATTTGATTTTGTAATTAATAATTATTTTTTAAAAACATATTACTAATTTTATTTTATAATTTGATATTTTTAAAAAACCAAAATGATATTTTTTAAATAATAAAAAATAAACCTTAATAAAAATAGCCTAGCCTAAATTAATTATAAATGAGAGATTATTTAATTTACTTATTCTAAAATTTGGCTTTTATTCGAATGGAAAAATACAATTCTTTTATTAAAATTTAATTATTTTTTCTTAAATACTTTATTGAATGCATAAATAAATTTAATAAACGTTAATAGATATCATAGATTTTTAAGTAATTTTAATGAAAAAATATATTTAAATATATTTTAATTTGAAAAATTGATAATTAATGACAACTATTTATTTTGTAAGAATGGAAGAAGCCATATTTTTTTAATATGAAAATTGATTGTTGAATTTAGTCTTCTGTGGTCCATATTAAATTTATGAAAGATTTTTCGGCGTAAATCACATGATATTTCATTTGTCGAGGCATTTTGAACCAACCAGTGTCGTTCATTGTCGGTACAAGTTGAAGAATCAGATCCACATCTGATTCTTCAACTTGTGTCGATGATGAGCCACATTGGTTAGTTCTAAACGCGTCAACAAATGAAATATCACGTGATTTACACATAAAAATCTTTCATAAAAATGAAAATTGATTATTAAAAAAAGCTATATTCAAAAAAACATAGTCAACTTTAACTCAATTCCATTTTAAGAATAAACATTTACACCGTCCCTGCTTTAAAAAACAGAGAATCCTCGACCCCCCGAACACCTATGCAAAAGGGGACCTCCTAACGCATCACATTTACACCGTCCTTTGCTTTAAAATGGCACGATTCTAAACGAGCGGATGCAAAAGGGGGACCTCCACATGTGTCAATTTTAAAACGTCAGCTTTGAAAACGGACGATTCTCAATGAGCGGATTACCTTTGCGACCTCGAAACGTCTCCGTAGTCGCTCCAATTGGACGGCCACCTTTTCCAGAGAGATCACCCAATACGTGGGCTCCTTTTTGCAAGGGACCCGTCGATCGTTTTGGATTTTTCTATAGTTTAAGGAACTCGATAGCTACCTGGTTATTGGTTATTGATTATGAATTGTATTCAACTTAGGTATTCTGGTTATTAACTATGAATTGTATTTGGGAAATTTAAGGCAGCGACACAAATTTAAGTTGTTTGACAATTTCAATGTTTCCTGGTTCTTCAGATGCTGAATACAAACATACATGAATTACAAACTCATTTAAACCAACAAAGATCAAGTATGATAAAAACATTTTGTCATTCCTCTTCTATTTGAAAATTATTCTCAAACTTCTGTACGGATTCATTATTTAAAAACATTTTGTTCAAATTCTCACCAAAAAAATTTGGAAAACATTATATAATAGTGAGAAATTAATCAAACTAGTTGATTCCCACCTATTTTGACGTTCGTTTCTTTTTCGTCTAGGTTTCCAATGGCACAGGCCTTTCATGTTGGAGATTTTTCTGGCAAAATCCCAAAAACAAACAATTCAAGCACACAGAGGCAATGCTCTGTTTCCTTTACTCCAAGATCTTTTTGGACAGGGAAGCTTTTAAAAAAAAAATTACTGAGAACAAAGTATTGCACCACCATAAAAAGATTTCTATTCATTAAAACAAAAATCACTGATACATATTCATCCTCTTTCACTCAGAGGGTTTCACCAAAAGGAAATTCAACAACAAAAGTTACTCTGTCTCCTCCTGAGATTTAACACTCTGTGTGTAAAAATCTCATTTGCCTTTACTGCTATAAAAACACACTTTTACATATACTGTTGTAATAATAAAAAAAATTTCACATTCATCACTGTGTGAAATTTTTCATTACCATTAGAAATGCTCGGGATTTCACCTTTCATATTCTAAATAAAAAAAAAACTACACTGGCTTCCCATTCGTTTCAAAAGAAACAATACAAGCACTTGTAAAAAGGCATTCAAATTGCATTCACTGTCGGGAGTCTTTTACACTGCTGTGTTTCCCTTATTCTTTTCACTGCTGCGAACCTCCTTCTCTCGTGTGCAATACAAAACTATATTCAACACACATACCACAAAAACTATATGGCAAAAACATTAAAAAAAGTTGACTTGCCCATACCTCCGTAGAAAATTAAAAAATAGTAAAATTTAAAATTCTACCAAACAAATTACGGACCAACGTAAATACCATTTATTACCCTACTGCAGTAAACAGCGGTCAACCCAAATTTTTTACACAATGTCATGTTGCAGGTTCATACGCAGCTTTGAATGCAATCAACGGTGGAAAACGATGGAGTAGATCGGATGGCGGAGGAGAATATCGAGAGGCCTTACTTTACTGAACAATAGTACCCGAGATGTCAGAAATGCTTACGTATGGGGAGAGCCACGCGTCAACTCCAAATTTTCTCGGGTCCCTTGTGTACGAAAACTGCCTTCACGCAAAAGCGGTCTGAGAAGCCTCAAGCGGGTTTGTGGTTTTACTGCGGTGGTTTTGGGCGTTGGTACGGCTGCTTTGAAATTACATATTCAACACTCCCCTTTAATTTCAACTGCTGAGCATTCGGTCATACCCAGACACTTCCTTAAAAATTCAAAGCTTTTCTGATCCAATGGCTTTGTCAAGATGTCTGCAACCTGTTCTTGAGTCCTGCAATGTTCTAGGACAATTTCTCCATTATTCACTAATTCTCTAATGTAGTGAAACCTTGTATCAATGTGTTTCATTCTCTTATGAAACACTGAATTCTTTGACAATGCAATAGCTGAGCTATTGTCACAAAAAATCATTGTCGCTTTTACCTGCCCTTGGCCTAAGCTCCTCAACATCCTTCTCATCCAAACTGCTTGACATGCTGCTATTGTAGCTGCCACATATTCAGCCTTTGCTGTAGACAATGCTACAATGGACTGCTTCTTAGAAGCCCATGAAATGGCTCCTGAACCCATATGAAAAACATAACCGGAAATGCTTTTCCAATCATCAACACTTCCAACCCAATCACTATCAGTGTATCCAACCAAATCTGAATGTTTTGAGACATTATATAAAATTCCAAACATTTTGGTACCTTTGACATACCTCAAAATTCTTTTTGGTGCCTGCCAATGTGCCTCCTTTGGCCTCTCCATGAATCTGGAAACTAAACTAACAGCATACATAATGTCAGGCCTAGTTGTTGTTAAATACATAAGGTTGCCTACAATACTCTTGTACAAATTAGGATCAAAATCCTTGCTGCTGTCCTCTCTGCTGAGTTTTAATCCCATTACTGTGGGACTGATCGCTGCCTTGCATTCTTGCATGTTAAATCTGCTCAATACTGATTTACATATCTTGCCTGTGAGATAAAAATTCCTTTTTCATTTTGATCTACTTCTATGCCTAAGAAGTATCTCAAGAAACCCATGTCAGTCATTTCAAATTCTTCTTTTATGACTGATTTAAAATTCTTAATGAGCTGATCATCATTGCCTGTAAAAATAACATCATCAACATATAAGACAACAATTAAAATTTTACCATCTTTTTCTTTGATGTAGACGGTGGGTTCTCCTTCACACTTGTCGAATTCATTATCCAATAGATATGAATCTATTCTGCTGTACCATGCTCTTGGCGCTTGCTTCAGCCCATAAAGAGCTTTCTTCAATTTGCACACTTTGTGCTCTTCACCTTTCTTCTCATAGCCTAGAGGCTGTTCAACATAAACCTCTTCCTTTAACACTCCATTTAGGAATGCTGACTTCACGTCCATTTGGTAGACTTTCCATTTGTTTTTTGCTGCTATGGAAAACACTGCTCTCACGGTTTCTATTCTTGCAACCGGTGCGAACGTTTCCTCATAATCTCTCCCATACTACTGCTTGTACCCTCTGACAACCAGCCTTGCCTTGTGCCTTTCTATCTTGCCTTCAGCATTGCTCTTGGTCTTGTAAACCCATTTCACTCCAATGACTTCTTTACCTTTTGGTAGCTCAACCAAATCCCATGTTTTGTTTCTTTCTATGGCATTCATCTCCTCATCCATAGCTTCTATCCATTTCTTATCTTTAATTGCATCCTCGAAATGAATAGGATCATCAACATGACAAAACAAGGCAAATAAGGAATTCATTCCTTCATCATAAATATCACTTAGATTTCTAAACTTCTTACCTCTTTCATTTGGTGTGCAAGTGCTTGAAGACGCACTTGAATTTCCTCCTTGTGGTGTGCTTGGAGAAGCACTCTCATTTATCCTCAATGGTGTCCCTTGCTGTCCTTGTGTTGGCGCTGCTATTTGGCGATGCATTTCAGCCACCTCCTCATCATCTTCATCATGAGACAAACAGTTTTTAACATTCACTGTTTTCTCTATGCTTCCATCCCAAGCTTCCTCTTCAATGAATTGAACATCTCTACTGACAAAAAACTTCTTGGTAGATGGGATATACAACCTGTAGGAGTTGGATTCCTCACTGTATCCAATGAAGATACATTTCTCCCCTTTGCTGTCCAACTTCCTCCATAGCTGATCTGGAATGTGTGCATAGGCCACACATCCAAAAACTCTCATGTGGGTGACTCCTTGCTTTCTCCCACTCCATGCTTCTTTTGGCACTTTATTCATCACTGCTTTTGTAGGACACTTGTTCATAATATATGCTGCACAATTTACAGCTTCAGCCCAATAGTCATTTGACAAATGCTTTGCCTTCAACATGCTCCTCGCCATATCCATGATGGTCCTGTTCTTCCTTTCAGCAACTCCATTTTGCTGCGGAGTGTACCTTGCTGTAAATTGCTTATTAATTCTATTTTCTCTACAAAACCGTAGGAATTCCTTCGAGATATACTCACCTCCTCTATCAGTTCTCAAAACTTTAATGTGCAGCCCGCTTTGGTTTTCCACAAGTGCCTTCAAATTTCAGAATTTTTCAAACACTTCACTTTTGTTTTTAAGAAAATATACCCAAGTTTTTCTTGTAAAGTCATCAATAAATGTTAAGAAATATTGGCTGCCTGCTAATGATGGAGCTTGCATCGGTCCACATAAATCTGAGTGGAAAATCTCTAAAGGTGCTTTTGCCCTTATGCTTTTCCCTGATGGAAAACTTTCTCTATGTTGTTTCCCCAAAATGCAACCTTCACATAGGCCGTCCGGTTTCTCTATCAATGGTAATCCTTTCACCATTCCTTTTCTGCTTAACAAGTTTAGACCTCCAAAATTGAGATGTCCAAATCTCAAGTGCCACAACCGATTTTCATCCTTTGGCATGCTTTGGAAGGCCTCTTGGGTAACTGCTGCAATTGCATTTTTGTTTTTCAAATATGCCCTGATCCTGAGAGGGAACATCCTGTTCCTTGTCATCTTCACTTCAGCAATGCATCGTTTGTTGGGTGCTATATCCATGATGGTACACACATCATTCACAAAGAAAACATCGTAACCCTTTTGAAAAAGTCGTCCAATACTCAAGAGGTTACATCTCATTCCGGGGACATAATAGACATATGCTATGGTTTTCCTTTCTCCTTGCTTTTAAAATATTTTTACCTCCCCTTTTCCCATAACAGAAATTTTGCTATCAGTTCCTAGTGTGACTTCTGATTTCATATTTTTATCTCGGGAAAAAAAGAGAGCTATATTTCTTGTCATATGGTTGCTGCAACCTGAGTCTAAAAACCATATGTCTTCACTGTTTGTTTCAACCATGTTACAAGCTAACAACACATTATTTTGGCTGATGTTTTCTCTAGTAACATTTGCATTATGTCTATTACTCATATCATGTTGCTTCTTCCTACATCACTGGCATAATGCCCATGTTTTTTACAATAATAGCATTGGACATTGGATTTTTCATACCTTTGTCCTTGAGCATGATGTTGTCCTCTTTGTTGGCTGCTGCATTGGCCTTGGTTCTTATTTGAATTGCTGCCTCTTCGTTGAGCATTTGTTGGACTGTTCCTTCCACCTCTGTTCTGGCTTCTGCCTCTTCCTCTCTTGTTTCCTCTGCCTTGACCTCTTCCTCTTCCAAAGGACATATGGGTCTTAAAGGCTTGCTCTAGAGATGAGTTTTCATTCCTACTCAATCTCTGCTCATGTGTTATCAGTGATGCATGTAGCTCATCAACTGAAAAGTTTGAGAGATCCTTTGTCTCTTCAATGGTGGTGAAAATAGCATCAAACTTTGAGGGTAAGACCCTCAATATTTTCTCCACAATCCTCCTTTCTTCAATGGTTTCTCCATGAGTCCTCATCTGTGTGATCAGACCAATTACATGTGTGAAGAATGAGTCAATGTTGTCTGACTCCTTCATGCACAGATTCTCAAAATCTTTCCTCAGCAACTGTAGTTTTGTTGTCTTCACTTTCTCCATGCCTTGATAGGCTGTCTTGAGGGTTTGCCATGCTTCTTTGGATGTCTTAGCTGCTTCTATCGTTGGAAACACACTCTGGTCCACTGCTTGATACAAAAATACAAGGGCTTTTGAGTCCTTCTTCCTATTGCTCTTTAATAGATCTTTCTTTACCTGAGTTAATCTATTAAATTCATTTTCATCTGCTGGTTCTTCAAAACCATCTTCAACTAATTCCCATAAATCTTGAGAAGCAAACAGGGCTCTCATCGTTATTGCCCAATAGTCATAGCTTTTCCCATTAAACTGTGGGAGTTGGGTGTTAAACATACCCATACCAGTGCTTGTGCTGACCATTCCTTGCATCCTTAGTTATGCTTCAATTTCTTGACTATGTATTTTAAAACAACTGACTGCTTCTTCAGCAACACAAAAGACTTTGTGAAATACCTGAGTATTTTCTTGACTGAGCCTTCACTCTGCTGGAGAAGATCTACTGGTGCAACAAAAGACTCCTCCCTTTAGCTTCTTTGTCACCTTCAAAGATCCTAAGCCTGCTCTTATACCACTGTTGGGGATTTTTCTGGCAAAATCCCAAAAACAAACAATTCAAGCACACAGAGGCAATGCTCTGTTTCCTTTACTCCAGGATCTTTTTGCACAGGGAAGCTTTTTAAAAAAAATTACTGAGAACAGAGTATTGCACCACCATAAAAAGATTTCTATTCATTAAAACAAAAATCACTCATACATATTCATCCTCTTTCACTCAGAGGGATTCACTAAAGCATTTCAAAAGAAATTACTCTGTCTCCTTTTACAAAATGATTTTTACACTGTTGTGTAAAATCTTCATTCACTGCTGTAAAATAACTTTTACATTTACTGTTGTAGAAATAAAAAGAAAGGATCAACACACTGCTGTGTGGAAATTATGCATTCACCAAAACTTACTTTACCCTTTTCATTGCTGTGTGAAAGATTTCATGGTTTTCACTGATACATGCTTCCCCTGTTTTTCTTCATAGACTTCTTCGCACGGCTGTGCATTTCATTTCACAATACACTTCACCAAAAAGAAATTACAATATGTTTTACTTGTTCAGTAAAACAAAACATAAGCTTGTGAATTTTTTAAAATAATAAAATTAAAAAATTATATGTTATACCCATACCTCCTTAACATTAAAATTAAAATCTTTTACCTACAACTATGACAAATTCATTAATATTAAAACCCGTGGTCAACCAAAATTTTATTTTACTTCACGCAATCTCCATGCCCTACCTGTATGCAGCTTTGACTTAATCGAAGGTGGGTAGCCACTCTTTTAATCCAACAGTTCAGGACAATATCGGGTGAGCCCTTTTAACCGAACTTTACTCCACGTAACATTTATTGCAGGCTCGTATGCATCTTGGAACAATCGAACGCGGAGATCAAAGAAGAATATCGGGTGAGCCTTTTTAACCGAACTTTACCTCCCGAAAAATTGTCAGAGGGTGAAGTCAGGCCTCTGCCACGCGTCAACACTATATTTTCTCGGGTCCCTTGTGTACGAAAACTTCCTTCACTCCGAAAGGTTTGTGGTTTTACTGTGGTGGTTTTGGACATTGGTACGGCTGTGTTGAAATTACATATTCAACAACTACAATTATGGTTTGACAATAAGATGGGTTCGGTTTAGCCTATTCATGACTTCCTCCCAAATTTCCAGTCCTTAGTAGAGTTGCTTCTGGTTCAGCCTACTCATGTTTTCCCGTTTTCCTCCCAAATTTCCAGTCTTTATCATTTGCTATTCATATAGGGTTATACCACAACATCACGATTCAGGTCGACGATTACATTTAATTAATTTTTAAAATTGTGAATTTAAAATAGTGAAAGTCCTTAGTAGAGTTGCTTCTGGTTCAGCCTACTCATGTTTTCCCGTTTTCCTCCCAAATTTCCAGTCTTTATCATTTGCTATTCATATAGGGTTATACCACAACATCACGATTCAGGTCGACGATTACATTTAATTAATTTTTAAAATTGTGAATTTAAAATAGTGAACGATTCAGGTCGACGATTACATTTTAAAATTGTGAATTTAAAATAGTGAATTTAGTTAATGGTTTGAAAATTCACTTTGAAACCTATTTATATAATGAATATTTTAGTAATTTTCAAACAAAATTGTATAAATAAAAAATTTCAACTAATTTAGTATAAGCATTGCATCATAGGGCACCCTCAATACTAAAGTACCAAGATGAGACTCCACAATAAATATGAAATACTTTTTTAGTGAACTACTTTTTTAGTGATTAGACTCCAAGATAATCATATAGTCAGTAATAGTAGGTCTTTAAAATTATTAAAAAAAACTTATTTTTGTCTCCACTCACATCATCCAATAATGCATTGTGCACATTTAAACCTAAATCCTGAACACTGAAACTTGAAGATTAAAGTTTGAGAATCACATGTCATGCCATACTCATAAATAGAGTAACCAAATTGAAGATTTTTGTTAGTTGTCTCATACAAATAATATAACTCATTTTTCTTGTTTTTCTAGATCAAGTGACTATTTTCTCTATGATTTTGAGAGTTTTTATGTGACTTTATTTGTGTTGGTATATTGGTGATAGATCTTTATTTGGTAAAATGTTTTTTATCTTTAATTTGATTAGGAAATATATTTATTTAATAATTGAATATAGAAATTTTAAACCTGCCTTGACCAAAACTTTGATGCATTTAATACTTTCATATTAGAGTTTGAATTTGAACACCAATGAGTTTGGGCTTTCCAAAGATTAGGGTGCAGATGGGAGAGCTAGGTCCTTATGCAGAAGGATTATGAATTTCTTCATCCACATTACAATTTTTTTTCAAAAGGCATATGGGTTATATTATTATTGGTAAATTTCTAATTAAAATTGTGTTCAAACTTATTTTATTACTTATAAGATTCATTTTTTATCCAATTCATCACATGGAAAGAGATAAAATTGAAATTGATGTTCATTTTCAAAATACATTGTGGTTAATAGCTTTGACTAAACTACATGAAAACTTTCCAAAAATAATTTAAATCTTGAAAACTACAAAAGAAAATAATAATTACAATATAATTATACTAAATAATAATTTATTAATAAGATAACTAGAATTGGCATAATTAAATACATTTAATCTTTGAAAAGTAATGAAGAAGTGAATATTAACCAACGCAGTTACATGCCAGCATACGAAGCCGGAAGAATAATGCTTAATAAAGGTACATGCCCTCACACCACTGCAATAGTCTGATTAATAAAGGTATATGCCCTTCGAATAGTATAATTAGTTGGGAGTGTAGGTTTTCACACTTTGAATTTCTATTGATGTTGTAGTTTTTAAGAAAGTAAGAACACAGTTTTCTAAAATTATTATCAAATATCTACAATATAATAATTATAGGAATTTCTCAATTTTATTTGCTCAATAAAATTTATTAAATTTTAATATAAAATTGTATTATATTTTAATATTAAATTTTATTAGTGATTAAGTCTAGAGGTTTGATAAAATTCTATTAAATTTTATTAGTGAATGAGTCAAGAGGTTCATTATATAACTCAATATGAAGAGTTGTGTAAATATGTAGATACTCATTGTGGACTTGACACATGTATTTCTTAAAATAAAAATAAAAATAAACTTTAAATAGAAAAATAATGTAACCTATAATAAAAAGAATAAATATGCTATGCATGTAAAGTAATTTCATGCAAAATAATGAAAAGTAAAGAAAATGTGTGAGAATGTGTTTCCTCTTAAAAGGTCTCATGATCAAAACCAGAGAGTAGAGTATTGTTCCTCAAAAGACAAACTTCTAAACATCAAGATGGAGAAGAATGATATTATTTCGCAGTATCTCACCAGATTTACACATGCTTTAGTAGACTTAGCATTCAAATCATTGCCCTAAGATGGGTCACTTTTCCCACAAACAAAAAGTCTCATACTCCAATTTAGTGTCTGGCTTGACCTTAACTTTGAAGAAATTTGATTCTCTAAACTCATATTAAATCTGTGCTTAAAATACACCCATTTAGTATATCGCTTGACGGATTTAGTGTCTGGTGTGACAGTAACTTTGATGAAATTTGATCATCTAAACTCATATTAAATCAGTGCTTAAAATAAATCTATACTGATATTATATATCTCTTTATGTTTTGTCTACAGAAATTTGATCCTCTACATTCATATTAAAACTATGCTTAAAATACTGGGATTTATTGTCTCCCTTGACTTTAATTTTGCAGAAATTTGATGCTCTAAACTAATATTAAATCTGTACTTACAATAAATCTATACTAATATTATATATCTCCTTATATGTATTAATGTTTTGTCTACAGGAACGGGCCACGATTCGAACTACGGCATATCGATAACTATATTAGTCAATAACAGGGAAATTGAAGTTCCAGCAGGACCGATCAACGTGAGGGCTGTGTTCGGAGGAAATAAAGTGCTAGTAAATGAATGCGGATTCACGTTGCAACGCCTGCAACATGGTGCTATGTATTACTTGGTATGTCTGATGCTCACGTAGATTTTCATACTGCCAGATCTACAGTTCTAGTCTCCACATATTTGTCGAAACTATGTCGAATTTAACTATTTTTAGCTATTATTGTCTGCAGGTGTGATTATGCTTTTTTTCGATTATGGATCAATATTCTTTGTATGATTTGAAATTGCGTACAGCTGCCCGGAGATTTCAACTTCCACGATGAATCCTATTTCGGTTTATAATTATATTTGATAATTTGTGTGACTTGATACTTAATATTCTCTGTCCCTTAGTTTTAATGGTCTTGAGCTCCAGCTAGAGAAACATATCGGAACGACAGAATTTCATTCTGCACACATTATAAATATGCCTTAGAAATGCATAACGACATCAGAGTGACAGAATTTCATTCTGCACCAATTATAAATATGCAAGCTTGTTTTGTATATCATAAAAACACATCCGTTTTAGCTATATACATAAAAAATGCTTTGCTTTCAGCTATTTGAATATAGGTTCATAACTTTTCTTTCAATTTTTTTCATGGACGAAGGTTGCATGGCAAAAGTATACTGTACTTGTACTTTCTGATATATGAATTTGAATTTAATTATTTAGCCAAAACAGACAATTTTCTTCTTTGTACCATGGGGGAGAGATATTGTAGTAATATTTTTATCTTTTATCTTTTCTTTTTGTTAATTTCAATTTTTTTTCCATGTAATTAATTATGTATTTCGTTTCTCAACCTTTAGTTTACATTTTTCAACTTTTAGTGCTTTAACTGGTAGTCAAAGATATTATATTGTAAAGATATCAATTTTATTCAAGGATAAGGTTATAGATTATTAGGACAAGGGTCTAGATCATTTTAACAACTATATAATATATGTGATATGAGCTCAACATGTCACTTGTAGGAACTGAACTTGGGTGCAGAGGATAACATTCCTCCCAAAGACCTAATTTGAAACCTGAACCAATGCTATTTATTAGGAAAATTCTTCAAGATGGATTTTTTTTATAATGGTTTTTCCTTAAGAAGATGGATACTTCACAACTTTCGGGATCTATTCGCATATGGATAGCATCATAAGATATCTTGAAAAGGATGGATCCCCTCAAATTACTTAACGATGGATGTTATAATTCATAAAAATAAATTGGAAAGACTTTTAGAGAAGAAACTAGAACTAACAAAGTAGCCTCTAATAGTGGGTAGCATAATGAATAGATTCTAGATAACATTCTTAACAATAAGGATTGCAAACTTATCCTTGCAAGTGATATGTAAACTTATATGGATATTCCATTGGGCAATTGGCCACAACAAATCTAGACAGATATATTTGAAAATATGATACCTAGACCATGAGGCTTAATTTCTTCGTAGATTCATTAATTATTGTATTATTCTTATGCATATAATAGACAAAATATGAAGAATATAGAACATCTAAACAAAAATCAAAAACCAAAATCAACACAATATATGATCTAGGAAACCCTTACAGGAGAAAATAGAATTATAAGGTGAGGCTACAATGACATCACTTTCTCTCAATGCAAGTTGTTGGAAGCACAAAGGTGTGATAGCTATCACACGTGAGCTACTACATAAACCATCTTTGTTGTATCTCTCTTTATTAACTCTCACCTACTTTACTCATCCATGGAACAAAATGAAATCAAATAGAATGGATCCCCTTTTCCTCCTAGTCGCTTGATTATGGCATGCGATGATAGCCTACTAGTAGTTAATTTTGACTCCTTCAACTTTTAACTAGATTTAGAATATTGATTCTTTGTAACAACCCCTCCTTGATTTTCTATGTAGTAAAATAAGGCCAAGGTCATGGAACACATATTCCAAGCTAAATGATGGCCAAAACATTGAAATGGGCATCACTTGTGATTTATTAATGGCTATGAAAAATGGAAAATGCATTGGCAAAGGGAAAGAGGCATTAATTGACATTCCTTTATGAAACTAAAGGAAAATAGGAGAAAATGAAGGTGAAGAGACACTAATTTCCATGCAAGGGAAATTAGAAGAAAAATGAAGGAAAATGAAGAAAATAGAGGTACCAATGATCACATGGCTTCAAATAAATAGTTAATGACTTTTGTCAATTCAGTTTTAACTCTCTCCTTTCATTCTCGCTTTCATACACTTGCACACTTAGAGCATTCCTAGAGTATCCTTTGAGCACTCTAGCATTGGCTTGGATTGGAGAAACAAGGTAGAAGAAAGCAACGGAGTGCAAGGAAATAGTTGGATCAACAGTTACAACTGGATTTCTTTGTAGGTAATAGGTTGCATATGTGATCTCTTTACTGGTTTGTGGATGAATGATGCATGCATGTGATTCCTTGGTTATGTTCTTTCAGTTGCATGAAAGATGGAAGATTGCCTAGATTGATAGTGGTTTCAGCCTTGCCTTACCATTTTCTGGATAGATATGGTGTTGTTGGTTTCCCACTTGTTTTTATGATTGGTGTTGAGTGTCCCTATGGTTGTAGGTTGGAACATGTTGGACACCTAATCCTCAATCGGTTAATGTGAAAGTCGAATGGACAAAAGGAGTCCAAGAGACCTTGGGATGCGAAACCCAACGATCACAACATGTACTATAAATGTAAATCATTTGTTAATAAAAATTGTACTCACATGTTTTACCTTTCATATTTATCTTGCTACCCATGTGTGTTTAACATGGTATTAGAGCAGGCGATTGCTGGTCTTGCTCCAATTTGAGCCACTTGTTTTGTGGTCTCTATATGTATGTTAGTTCTATCTTTCTCCTAATCAGAATTGAGCAGAATTGCCACCTTATAAAGCGTTTTACTGTGTGCAAACCTGCTAGTTCTACCCATTACCTGTAATGCTCCATTAATTCATTGTTTGCCAGAAATCCGTTGCCTCTCCTACCTGGCACTATATACGCTGTACTTGACTCTGGCTATTTTAAGACTCTCTTCTACATTACCTGCGCCCTTTGTCTGCCATATTCCATATATAAAGTCCTGCCCCCTCCATAGTCACTGTCACGTTTGAACGTTGCATTACCTGTGCTCTCTGGCTCTCTATAAACATTTCATACAAAGTGCTGCTTGGTATACGTTGGTGTCGGTGATCTGTTTTCTGATTGGCTATTCTGACATGGTAGCTATTCTGATTACTCGCTAATCCCCTCGGTAGTGGCAGAGACATACCAATCCTCTGACGCCACTTTTGTTTATGCGTTGAGTCTCTGATTCCCTTACCTTGACATATGCGCCATTCCTACTCCTTTGTTGAAGCTACCAAATTCACTGCAAACGAATGCAAATGAAACATTGATGGGAATATCTGATTGAATGGGGGGTATTGGTGGTGGACTTGCTCGTGCCCAAGCTGCCTTCAGAGGACCCGCGTTTCATTATCAATGTCAATGCTTCATATGTGTACGCTTCCAGCCTTAAGCCTTCCACTCCACCACGGAACCTAAAGCGAATACCTCGCTTTCAACTCCATCAACGTAACGGATGTGGCATCTGTGACTCCCGCCTCGATGCATTTTGCAGCAAGCTCTTGCCGATTAGAACCAAAGCTCCTCCTTTTGCCGATTTGACTCTCTTTATTGCTCATGCGAGATTTTGCTTCACTACCATTTTATTTTGGGTCACCAAGTTCATTTGGGTTGGCTGGAATCTGCCATAAGCAGATTTCTGGGACTGTTTTTTCACCTGGACGCAGATATATTTGAACGCTGACACTTTCAATTGGTATTTGGATGTAGATATAGTTGAACGTCAGTCGTTGTCACATCATGTTAGTGGTTCTTCAAGAGCTCATATGTTCTTTATAGAATTCTCTCCTCTGAAACACCTTGTTCTGTACCCCAGTATTAGATCTTGGGCATAGGATACTATCTACTTGCAGTTGATATGTGTCGTTGGATGTTCCTTGAAGAGCTTGTTATCGGTCGAGCTTAAGGCTCTTGATTCTTGTTTAAATCTGTCTCTATTCTTTTATTTATTATCCCTCCTACTTATACCTGGTTGCTGCTCTAGTAAGCATTTTCAGCAGAGTAAATTTTGAGACAGGCATTGGTGGCTGGAGGTAATGCACAAGTAGAAGGTTCTGAAGTAGTACATGTTCCATATCTATTATCTTTCCCAGGTCTTGTCAATAGGCATCAAAAGGGGTTGTTTTGATTGCGTAGGTAACGAGACATCAAGTCTATGTAACAACATGTGGTTACAATCTGCTTCAGTTTGAAAAAGCTTAGCTTTTCCCTTAGCATGCACTTATGCAATAAAATGTTATTTAGCAACTCCTTCCTCGGCGGCAAGCAAGGGTGAATTGTTGTTAAAGAGCAGGGTATTCACTTGTATGATGGTGCGTTGTATGTCTTGAAACTCTGTTGGTGGCACTGCCCAGGCAACTGATAAAGTAGATTTCTTTCCCTTTTAGTGGCTTATTGAAGGAACTAACAATCGTTTCCCTCATTTAGGAGACAGTTTGAATACCCAGTTAAAGTTTCAAGCTAGTCTCATTGTGGGCCGAGTTACATTTTCTTCTTGGGTTGTGTATCACTCAAAGACTAGAGCATATGATTTATAGGAGGTGAAGTATTGTTATCAAGGGGACACATTTTGTTTCTAGTTATGCCTGCATATTACCACAATTCAGAGTTGAATTGGCTTGGGTGCTAAAACACGCGCTGCCATATAGTGTGGACTTGTGCTTCCATTTATGGGCAGCGTATTTCTCAAGCTAAGCATGGAGCTGTCATGAGCTATAATTGCTAGATGTGTCTATACTAATGGCTATCATCAAATATTAGGTTCCATATCAAAAAATATATATATGTTATGAGTTGATTTTGTTCAACTCATGTTTTGTCTTTCATAAATATTTCTTACAGGTGATGGCCATGGACAAATTTGGAAGTATTGTGTATAAAAAGAAGGACCATTAATGTTGCAGACTTCAAATCCAAAGAAGAATAAATTCCCTTCCTCACATGCCAAGTTTTTCACTGTTGAGTTTGAACTGGGAGAAAGAAGTAACATGGTATGGTTTTATGAGTTTTAACAAAATTATGCCATTCAAAGAGTGAAGTCAGCATATAAAATGATTTTCCAGTAGGAACACATACTGGTATTTTGGCAATTTTATTTGCAGCAGGTGTTGAGATATAAAAGTTTTCAATAAATTTGCATTGTCTAGTTTGTTGGTTCCTTGCAAATTTTGGGAAAGAAAGAATTAGTGTTGAATACTTAAGTTGCTTCCTGGTATGCTTCAAGACATTGCAGAAGGCTCAAAGTTTGTATACTTGCAAAATTTCCAATTAACATAATTTTGTTGCTCCTGTGTGTCATGCAAAATACAAGCAACCTGTAGATTTGGAGGTCAAAGAGATACAAACACAATCTATATATATAGTGCATTGATTACTTGATTCGATTGCTACATAAAGAATTTGGTGGGCTGATTACAATCTTTTATGGAGAAAAGTTTTGTTGGTTGTATTGTCAGAACATAGTGTTGGTCATGAGTAAACTCTTATTTGTATGCAATGGATTGTAATTGGTGCTTGTTGGTTGCACATTGATCATTTGCTAACATTTATAAAGGATATTGATGTGTACTATGAGTGGGTATTACTTTTCTGCATTGAGTAGTAGTAGTGATTGTTTTTAAGGTGTAATTCTGGCATTAAAGAAAAAATGGCTAGAATCAATGTGTTACGCAGTAATTTGTCACCGTTGGTCACCGTCCCTGTTACCCTTGCTTTCGCACATTGGAGGACACATTTACGGACCTGTGACCAGTGACACAACTTAAAAACACTTGCATTGGATTCTCCTAAGTATGAACTTCAAAGTCCCTGAAGACACCTTTTGCAGATTAGCCCTCAAAAGTGCCCTTTTTCCATTAGCGCGGGTCCATAGTGTCTTACCCGCGCCAATGGCTCACTTCCTCCAAAGAGGGCACGTCTATGGATGCTCTGTCATAGAGCAAAGCCCGCGCCACCTAAATTTGGTTATGATTTTTAGCCAGCGCGCACTGAAGTGTTTTTGCCTTCTTTGTTCATGCAGTTCTCTTGGAAAAAATCTCATGGAAGTGGTCGAGTGTCATCTTTTTATCCATGACAACCAAGTTCAGTGGCTATTCTGGGACAATGCTAAATCTTCAGTAGGTGTCCGGATACAGTGCATACTTCCTCCTCCTCCATCTATAAATGACTGTCACCCTGCATTAAACCAACTAGTTTTGCTGGAGTTATTGTGAGTGCCAAGTTTATGCTGGATTGATAGTGAGAATTGAGAGCTATAGAGGGGTTATGCTGCCAAAATATTGAGAGAGAAGAGGTCACTTTGCAAGGCGTATTTAGCTTCTTGCGCAGTCAGAGGAGGTTCAACGTCAGAACCCTTTGGTTGTAATCTTTCTCTGTTTTTACTGATTTATGAAGGACTATCATTATGGTTCCACTCATGTGTCTTTCAATGGTATTTGAGTTATGTCTTTTCTGATCGATATATAATTGCATATACTAGATTTTACGCTTGTGTTTGTATCGTTCTTTGCGTGTGCAGGTGTCCGTTTACGTGGAGCGTAAGGATTGTGACCAGCCAAAGAAAAGGGACGGGAGCGGCGTTTCTTCTACAACTACTAGCGTTGGATTCCAGGTAGATCATCATAATCGATCTTTGATTTATGCAATTAGGAACCTGCGTGTAGCATGTGTGATTTTTGCTAGAACCGTGTTGGGCTAGTGGGATCGCCTCTGTCTGCAGAGGGGATTTACTAGTTCAACAATTTGGTGACTCCGCTGGGGATACGCTTGTTGTTTGTTTTTGTGTTGTTTGATTTGTAAATTGTAGACGGAGTCTGAAGAGCGGCCAGGTAGCCTTCGAAACACTCCTGCTATGCAGAAGTGAAGTACATCAACGCCACTTCAGTCAATCTCCGGTTCAGTTTACAAACTGAAAAATTTCAACCTTGCCTTGCATGTCAATTTTTCTCTTGTTTATTGGTCTGAATAACTTTCTGGGTTAAAGTTCTTGTTGTTTTTTGCTTGCTGCCCTTTTTAGACACTGTAAACCAAGCCTAGATCTATCTGTTTTGTCTTTTTACCTCGCAAACTTCATTAGCGCGTTTTTTCTTCAGACAATCGCGTTGATTGGCGCTTGTTGCTCTCAGACAACTCGCGCCAATCTCTATTTAGCGCGAGTTGCAGCCTGATAGTCACGCCAGACTGGTTAATTTTCCAAATTAGCTTGTTTGTCAGTCTTTTAAGCTTGGATCTGTGTCTTTTTTCTCCTTTTACACCTCCTGGAAGTTTGTTGGACTGTTATTTGGCTGGTTGTTCTTCTCATCCTACAGTTGTTCGCCTTTTTCCATCGATTTTACATCTTAGCCCTTGTGGCTTTGTTTATTGAGCCTGTTGTCGGATTTGTGATTTGCTGATCCAGTCATTTTATTGATTAATTTCCACATTCCTCTGGTAGTTGTACGAGTTTTGCATTATATGCTGCAAGTACCTCACTTTTAGCTTGTTTATTTCTTGCCTGACTTCATTGGGACTTAGATTACATAGTTCTTTGAAGATCTTGGTGTTTTCTTTGCTTTGGTGGGTCATTTTTCATGTTTCAGATCTGGTTTTAGATTCCTTTGAGTCAATTATCTGTTTTGTGCATATCTCTTGAAATCCGTTCAGTGCATCATACTATTTTCAAAGAAAAGAAAAAACATTTTTGCTTTTCATTAATTAGCATTTTGTGTTAATTTTTGCTTTTAAAAAAGAAAAAGAAAAAGATTTTCCTTTCTTGTTATTAGCCGCATTAGGATTTTTGTGATCGTTCTGCTTGTATGAAACTCTCAACTCTTCTGTAGCTAGGATTCATTCAACGAAACGATACAATTTTCGCATATAGTTGCATTTAGGAAATTTCAAGAGACCACATACAGTAAGACCGAAAACTGAGACTTAATCAATGATAAACCATAAAACGAATTCAATGAACCTAACAACGCATTGAAACTTAACGCTCACATTCTAGAGGTCTAGGTTAGAGACGTGCTCCGGCGTCATTAAACCTGGTAGTTTATCGTTGAGTGGTTGGGTGATTCCTCCACGGTGAAACGGTAGGTGCCAGTACGGATTGTGCTCCCACGTACCGTCGAGTATATATTGGGAGACCCCTATAGGCTTGCAACCTTTGATCCATAGGAAACCGAGTCTGCCGCCCTACAAACCATAATGCACTGAACACAGCATTCGGGAAGATTGACTGTCGTACGTAAAGTCCTTGGTGTTCTTCTGATCGCTAAGGTGTATATAGCAGTTTTACAGATTGTTTGGCAAACCCTTTTACCTAGATTTCCAGAGTAGTCAGCTTTTGATCCTTTTTAGACTCTCTAAAAGAAAAGGTGTAAGTGAGCAGCTTGTCACTTCGTGCTCATTAAACAATCGAAGGAGACTAGAGTCATATTTTCGTCCTTTTCTCGACTCTTTAAAAATGAAAAGGTCAAGTCAAGTGTCTTAAAATCTATTTAGCCACGATCACACAACCCGATTAGATATTGTGTGCGCTAGCTTGAGTAGGATTTCATTTTCTTATGGCAACTTTTTCAGGGTCCACCAACCCAAGTTCCCCACCTGATGGGAATCCTGGTCATTTCCCTTCTCCTGGGAATACTGGTGCTCTTTACATGGCGATGTTATCCCTTCCGGGGCTAACTGTCGGGTTGCCTGTTTGGTTATTTTCAAACTCTCTGGTCCCTACTGTGTCGGCTGATACTCCATCAGTCCCTCCACTTGCACAACATCATGTTGAACCTAAGCTGGACCCCTCCTCTTCGACACCTACTTCAACGTCTCCTTCTTCTACTTCGCCTGGTGAAAGTCTCGTTTCGAGTACCCAGGTGGCTAAGAAGAAGAAGAAGAAGACTAAGAAGAAGAAGTCTGCTAAGGGAGTGGTTACAACCACAATAACGACTACAAACACAACTGTTGTTCCATCGCGGAAACGAAAGACGGACTCCTTCCCACTCCTCCGCACAAGGTTAAGTTTCCTTGCCGATTATGCAAGGAAAACCATATTCTTCGTGATTGTCCTGGTATTCCCAGGATCTTAAGAATATGGTCTTGCGATCCAGCCCGTCCCTCATCGTCCACTGAAGCTCATGGCGATGTTATCTCATCCGTTGAGAATACCAAGGGAAAAGGGAAGATAAGATTCCCCTGCAAACTCTGTGAAGGCAATCATTTCCTTCACCTTTGCCCACTCATGGAC
>APFE030223186.1:100743-120252 GCA_000404065.3 Pinus taeda
ACTGCCTTGAAGTGTGTGCACTGGGGGTACGCACCTCATGAATGGGTAACCTGCGTGTCTGGACGCGGTCCTTGCACGGCGTACCTGTGGGTATGCATCTTCTGAACTATTCTCCTGCGTACTTCTTAATTCTCATCATATTGAGAGCCATGCCATGTGTGTTGCCATCAAGTACAACATCTGTAACATATAACCATACCAGAAACATAATGCCAACAACAAACACTCTCGATCTCTGGAAGATTTTGGGTTGAGTTACTAGTTCTTGGAGCCTTGGACAACTTAGGTAGAGACCAATCTAGTTGATGTTACTAATTTATGGTTTGTAGAAATGGAATCATTACAGTAGAGGGTTGAGGTGGTTTGGCCTCTAGAAGCCTTAGTTTGGTTTTGTTTTGGTTTAACACATGAGCTCCCACATTTTTACTTGGAATATGGCATGGGGTGATTGAATGAAAGAGAAATTTGGTTCAACCCAATCTGTGGTTGGGTTTTATGTGGAAGTCCCTAACTTGGTTTCCATTTTCATATGTTAATAAGAGCTATTTTCCAATCATAATCTATGAGCAACTATGTTGTTTATCATGATGGCATTATGGCTTAATTTCCATGGTAACTTTATATTCCGGTTTATATGCTAAGTTATATGTTGGTTATATGATGTACTCTACGTATGGCTCTTCATATGTTTTTTATAAGTGAATGAATGGTTGAGGAATACAAGTGATAACAAGTGTTATTGTAGCTGGTTAAACAGGGCATAAATCCTTCTTCGTGATTCTCAAATGAAGTTTAAACCTTCACATTTATATATGCAATCATGACCTATAACTTAATTATTTTCAATATGTTATATGAAATGTTTGTTGTGTAATAAACATGTCCTAGTCAATATCTTGTTCAAGTTTGTTATGGTTAGCTTGTTATCATGTTAATCTATTTTGGAAACTTATAAGAAATTATGGGTATTGGTCTAGAGGATTTCTTGAAAAAGCGACATGGATCTCGTAACTGCTAGAACATAACTAGAAATTTTTGTTCATAATCACATGGAGGTAAGCCTATGCATGTGACTGAAACCTCATCACCACACCCATGTTGTGTTGTGTATGTGGTTGGGAAGATTATATGGTAAGAAGAGCCCTAGCTTAGGGATTGAGCACCTAGAGTGGTTTGTAGGCCCCTGAGTTAGCTATAGTCCCTGAGGGTTGTCTATAAACTTGTCGGTGTGACAACCCGACTTCTATAACTAGAACATGGAGGTCGAGTCATATCATAGTGGCACTCATCTCATGTTTACCCTTTCAAGCTTAGAAAAGTGGGTAATTGTGAGAGGGATTGCTACAGATTAGTATCGAAGCTTTCAGGTTCTAACATTTGGACTCGATGGGCTAATGCATATGGTTAGACATACGTGTCAATTATTTATGTGTTCATCATGCATGCATGTAGGTTACTTCTTGTAATGATCATGACATTTATGTATGAGTTGATATCCTTGTGAAGATTATTTCATCATAGTCTCGATTTACTTTAGCATTTAAAGATCAGATAGAGTTTGGTGAGCATCGAGTATTGTAGGAATTCATTAAGAAGTTGAAGCATTGTTATGAGTAGTCAAATAAAAAATCCAATTCGAACATGGATTGGAGAGGGAATGAGAAGAATAAAGGAAAATGGGTTAAGAAGTGAGGAAGAACTCAAGATGAAAGTGATAAGGAGAACATATCATGTTATAAGAAATTCAATGTAGTTTATAGAGGACATGAGTCTCAGCTTAAGGAGCAAGATAAGGGCAATTGTAGGAAGCCTTTTGAGGTGTTGGACTTGTGGAGGAGAGAATCACAAGAGAGATTTTCCATAGGATCAAGGTGGCAGACTTCAATTTCACATTGCTCAAGAGGCACAAACAATTGGAGACATTGGTCATTATATTCCGCATATTTATGCAATGGAAGACAACAAGCATGCTTATCATCAAGCAACCATTATTGAGATGAAAGGTAAGATTCATGATACAATTTTTTCTATTTTGATTGACCCTAGATATAACTATAGTTATATCAGCCCTAGCCTAGTGGATAAGTGTTGCTTGAATAAGGAAGTGCATGCAAAATTTGGTTGGTGCATCTAACTACATGGACAAGAGAAGAGTTTATCATTGGGTGATATTTTGTACATTTGAGCCGAATGGTATGCCTATTTCAGCACATCTAAATGTGATTCCTTTTCATTCATATGATATGCTTTTAGGTATGGACTGGTTATTCATTCACAAGACTAAAGTGGATTTATATGAAAAGGCTATTGAATGCTTGGATGATGATGGAGAAAGGATAATCTTGAAAGGAAAGAAGAATCCTACATCAGTAAGGATGGTTACAACTATGGAAGAAAAGCACAGACACAAGAAAGGATTCTTATTATTTGCAGTGCATATTTCTAATGGCAAAGGGAAGGACATGGAGGATGATGAAGTATTGAAGAAGTATTTGGTGTTGCACCAATTTCAAGATGTGTTTCCGGCAGAGATTCCAGTGTTACCACCTCATAGGCAACTGTACTTCTCTATTGATTTGATGCTAAGGGAAACACCAATAGCAAAGGAACCTTAAAAGGATGATTACTTTAGAGTTGGTGGAATTAAAGTTGCAGCTGAAGGAAATGCTAATGATAATACGTAAGGTTGGGTATGCCACCTTGGGGTGCACCAATATTATTTGTAATGAAGAAGGGTGGTACTCTTAAATTGTGCAATGATTATAGGAAATTGAAAAAGGTGACCATCAAGAATAGGTATCCATTTTTGCATATTGTTGACTAGTTTGATCAGTTGAAGGGAGAAACAATGTTCTTGAACATTCACTTGAGATCTAGATATCATCAAGTTCACATCAAAGAAGAATAGATTTACAAGATTTCATTATGTACCAGTTATGGGAATTATGAGTTCGTAGTGATTCCTTTTGTTCTTACTAATTATCCAAATAGTTTCATGTGTTT
Source organism: Pinus taeda (assembly GCA_000404065.3). Classification (NCBI taxonomy): domain Eukaryota; kingdom Viridiplantae; phylum Streptophyta; class Pinopsida; order Pinales; family Pinaceae; genus Pinus; species Pinus taeda. The sequence continues at coordinate 103,747 of APFE030223186.1, forward strand.
ATGAACAAGTTGTTGCATCTTTATCTGGGAAAGTTTGTGATAGTGTTTATTGATGACATATTGATATATTCTAAGAATGAGGAAGAGCACGAAGAACAACTAATAGTAGTATTTAGATTTTCTAGAGAGTAGTACTTGTATTCTAAGCTCAACATGTACAATTTATTTCAAACTAAAGTTCATTACTTGGGACATGTTGTTTCCAAGGAAGGGATAATAGTGGACATGGAAAAGATTAAATCTATCATCGAGTGGCCAACTCTCAGGAATGTGGATGCGTGCAGATCATTCATAGGACTAGTAGGTTATTACAATAGGTTGATCAAGAACTTCACATGGATTGGTTATCATATCACATTTTTGCAAGGAAAAGGGAAGAAGCTTGAATGGATAGAGGAGTGTGTATCTAGTTTTGAGCTATTGAAGCATTTTCTTACAAATGCTCTAGCCTTGAAGATTACAGACCTAGATAAAGAATTTGTGGTTATTACATATGCTTGCAAGCAAGGACTTCATGGAGTCATGATGTAGGAATGACAAGGGGTATGCTATGTGTTATAGGCCACTTTGTCACATCTAGTCAATAGGCCTACAAACTAGTTCAATCAACATCCTTTTACCCATTTTCATCACCCTTGTACAAATCCCTAAGAATGAATATTTCTAATCCCCAAGTTTATGCCTATAACTACTTCATTTCAGTCATTTTTAGGCCCAATGTACCCTGACCCTTGGCCAGTGTTTACTACTGGGCTGTCCTACTCTGGGCTGGCATTGATCAACTACAAGTTGCTCAATCTTGGGGGTGCACTGATTCTAGAAATTTGGGAAGAAAAAAGAATCTGAAAGCTTCCTCTTCCATAAGCTTCTAGTATATGTTGCAGCTATTTAACCTGGATAAAATTCCCCAATATTATCCTATCCTACCTTAGAGTTTTCATCCATTATCCCTTGATCTCATCTTGCCATCAAGAGTGGATCTCAAGCCTATAATGGTTAAAGGATAAGAATTCATGAACTACCTCCATCATCTATATATTTACCTCATTCCACAGGCACCTGGTTGGTTGTTGTTGACTTTTGGAGATTAATTCTACCCTTGTGCTACCATTGTGAGAGACATTATTCCATGCATTAGGGAAACTAAAGGTGAACTTTATGGTGAGGAAATTACAAGTAAACTTGGAGAAGCTCCTCTACAAGATCAACAAATATTTTTATTTGTAACTCACTCCATTTCTATTAATGCAAAGAGTTCTATGTTTTCCTATATATGATGTTATGATTTCAAGTATTTCAATACCATGTTGATCTATTCAATAAATTAATTAGATGGTTCTATGTAGATCCCATATATAATTGGCTCATGATGTATGATTGTGCATGTTCTAATTATAGCCATCAAAGCTAGGATTGGAGCATACAATCTAAGGAATGAGGAAATCATACGACATATTCTAGGTAGGCTTCATCTGGTTATCTATTTATTTTAAGGAAAACATCAACTTTTTTTTCTTTATGTTGTTCTCGGTCATTTGACCATGCCGAGGGAAGATACTTTGTCTACAGTCATAGATTCTGCATAACCCTATGAGTTAATCAAGTTGAACAAGCAAGAGAAAAACTATGTGATCGTGATCTAGAGTTAGAATCTAGCATTCATGCATTAAAGATGTGGAGACATTATATTCTTGGAAGGAGGTTTGTCTTGATGAGTGATCCTAGTGAGCTAAGGTATTTGTTTGACCAAACCAATCTGAATTCTCGACAAACTAGATGGTTGGATACCCTCAGTGAATTTGACTTTGAGATTAGGTACATCTAAGGCAAGGAGAACAAGGGTGCAGATTCTCTCAGTTGGAGAGTATAGGTGAATCATATTGCAACTATGAGTGCATATGGACTATATTTTCAGGATTCAATCTTATGTGCAGGGCATCATGATCACATGTACCAACAACTAAAGATGATATTGTAGAAATAGGGTGAAGGTGATAGGTATGAGGCATATCACCTCACAACAAATGGCTTGGTGAGATTCAGGAGCGTGATTTATGTGTTGGATAATAGTGAATTGAAAAAGCTTATATTGAGGGAGTTTCATTTCAATCCATACTCGGATCAGCTATGATATGAGAAGACTTTGATAGTTGTGAAGAAATTCTACTATTGGCCGAACTTGGAGAAGGAAGTGGTAGAGTATGCTATTAGATTATTTTACTATCAATAGGTGAAGGTAGAGTGTAATAATCCAATTGGTTTGTTGTTATTGATTCTAATTCCTGAATGGAAATGGGAGGTCATTCCCATGGACTTCATTACAAGTTTTCCAAGGACATTGAGAAAACATTATTCGATCATGGTTGTGGTTGATAGGTTGAGCAAGGTAGCTCACTTCATTGTAGTAAATTCTACAAATTTATCTGGTGAGGTAACTTAGATTTTCATAATGGAGATAGTGAGGTTGCATGGTGTTCCCACTAAGATCATATCAAACAAAGATGTTAAGTTTACTTCTAAGTTTTGGAAGTATTTGTTTTTAGGCTTTGGGACGTTGTTGGATTTCAATACAACTTATCATCCATGGGAAGATGGATAGATGGAGAGAGTTAATAGGATTCCTGAGGACATTTTGAGGTTTTACATGTGATTTCTATGATGTTTAATTGGTGCATGATGCATGCACATGATTCCTTGGTTATGTGATATCATTGGGATGGAGGATTTCCTAGATTGGTAGTAGTTTCAAACTTTCCTTACCATTTCATGGATAGCCATTGTGTTTTGGGTTTCCCACTTGTTTTTATTATTGGTTCTTGGGTTTCCTATTGATGTGGGTTGGAACAAATGATTTGGAATCCTTGGAATAACTTTGGTTGAGTTATGAGTTCCTAGAGTTGTTAGTTGTAGCAAATAGTCTTGAATGCTTGGTGGGTTGGCTTATTAGTTCCTAGAGTTACAGTTGGAACAAATTCTCTGGAGTCTTGGAAGGATGTGGGTTGATTTACTAGTTCTGGGAGCCCTGAACAACATGGCTAGAGATTGATCTAGTTGATGTTAGTAATTTCTAGACCATAGAGGTGGAATCACTATGGTTGACGGTGAGGTGGTCTGGCCTCTGGAAGCCCTAGTTTGGTTTTTATTATTATTATTATTATTATTATTTAAATCATGAGATCCCACATTCATGCTTCGAATATGGCGCAGTGGTGATTAGCTGAAAGAGAGATTTGGTTCAACCCAATCTATGGTTAGGTGGTACTAGGAATTCCTTGACTTGGTTGGTGTTTTCATATGATAATAAGAGTTATTTTCTAATTATAATCTATGAGCATTTATGTTGTTTATCATGTTGACATTATGGTTTATTTTCCATGGTTTTTGTTTTGGTTTATATGCTAAGCTATATGCTAGTTATATGATGTACTATGCCTATAGATCTTGATATGTTTTTTGTAAGTTAATGAATGCTTAAGGAATGAATGCACTAACAATTGCTATTGCAACAAGTTAGAGAAGGAATAGAGCCTTCTTGGTGATTCTCAGATAAAGTGCATACCTTCATGTTCAGATATGTATTCATTACCTATAACTTACTTGATTACCATATGTTTGACGAAATGCCTATTGTGTAATACTCATGTCCTAGTGAATATCCTGTTCAAGTTTTGTATGGTTAGCTTTGTTATCATGTTAATCATGATTTTGGAAAGTTACAGGTAGTTCTAGTAGTGGTTTGGTAGCTTTCCTGAAAATCGACATGGGTCTTGCAACTGCTCGCACAAAATTAGAAAATTTCAATCATAATCGCATGGAGGTAGGCCTATGCATGTAATTGGGACCTCATAATCACAAGTGCTTTGGTTTGCATGTGGATGGGGAGTTTCTCTAGTGAGAGAGGCCCAACTTAGGGATTGACAACCTGTTGTTGTTTGCATACCCCTGAGTGGTATTTAGTTGTTGAGGGATGTTTGTAAGGTTTTCGGTGTGATGACCGCGTTTCTATAATTGGAACTTGGAGGTAAGGTCATATCATAGTGACACTCATCTCATGTTTACCCAGGTGAGCTTGTAAGAGTGGGTAAATGTGGGAGGGTTCATTAAATTATTCTACAATATTATTTGTTATGATCATGTGTATATCCCATTTTTGATAAATAATGGTGGCTCAAAATGGCTTCGAAAGTTTAGGACCCAAAAAATACCAAAAATAAACAATTACCGAAATAGGAAATTGTGCTAAAAAATAAGAAACTAATTTAAAACAACATTGGGGGTCCACATGGAATAGGTAGGTGGCCACCAATATCCACCTAGATCATGAGCATACTACTACCTCTTCTTCGAGCTTATTAAACCATAAAGAAGACACCCTTTTGAGCATATTACTACCACTTCTTTAATATAGATAAATCACAAACAAGACACCCTATTGAGTATCCTTTTACCTCTTTTATGGGATTGTTAGAAATTAACAAAAAATAGAATATTAAGCTTAAATATTTTCTTTCACGCTAGATAAACTATGAAGGAGATATCAACTAATAAAAAGAGACTAAGAAAAATGTTGATCATTTATCATTTTAAATGGTAGCCCATTTTCCTTGAATGTGGCATCTAGTTAAATTAGTACCTTACATATGGGTCTTATATTTCCTAGGAGTTGTATGTTGTATATCAGTAATTTTACTCCAATAGTTGGTTACTCTTCTAGTCATTATAGAGTGCACTTCAATGCCTCCTACTTTGTTGCATGGTATCATATGTTACTCATTATTCAATGTTACCAAGTAGCTTTTGTGTCATGCCAAAATATGTTCAAGGGAACTCTAAACCTTAGTCATCGATCTGCAGTCTCTTGTTGATATTTTGTGTCAACCATCCTTATATCAGTTGTACTTGGTGAATTCATATGTTCACATAATCTCCTAGTATATTATGTGTCGTCTAATGCGGGATACATTGAGGCCCTTTAATGGATCTTCTCTTGTCGATCTTAGCTCATTATCTAGTAGACAATGTTAGAAAATAATAGTACATTAGAGCTTGTATTCCTCAATGGTGTGATTCCTCATGATCGATATTGGGCTTACCTCATCAAATCATGATTAATCGAATCCATGAGTGTTCAACTTTTGCCCATTTATTCACATTTTTTTGGTTATACTAGGTACAATGGGATACATTTTCATCATTGGTGGTTCGCCTCATGTTAATTAATGGTATCCCTCAATGAATATGTTGTAATAACTACAACGAACCTCCAAAAATTTTCCTATGCTTCGTTTTGGAGCCTCCCTTCTAAATTACAGTAGCTCGCCTTGTGCTGACCCAGGTACTTGTGATTTGATTGAGCCTCATCTTTGCGTCATGGCTTGTATCTGCTTGACTTACTAGCTAACCCACAAGCCAATCTCTTGACTTGGTTTCCACCCAATTTCAATCTTGCCTTAGAGAACTGTGCAATCCTTGAGCGCAACTAGCCTTGCTCTATAGAATTGTACAGTCCAAGCTGACAATGAGCCTTCAACTCCAAAATTTCACAGAGCCAGTTGACATCCAACCTTCACCTGGGAAATTTTGTAGAGACTACGAGGCAGCCCAAAAGAACTCAACCAAGAAATTATACTGACGCCTCTTTCTCAGAAGCTACTTAGTGCATGGGCCAGTGAGTTTCCCATTCCTTCCCAGAACCATGCAATCTCTCCCAGAAATGCATGACATCTTTTCCAGAGAAAAAAAAAGGAAAAAGTGAAAATGCATCCCTAGAAAAAAGGGATCCATTTTTAGCAACCTAGAGGAGACACTTGAGTGATTTTGGAAACTTCCGCCAAGTGTCATCTTTTCCTTGAATTTTGGCCTTTGCATCATAAACCCTAAATCGACCAAATCAATTTAATCGATGTAGCTAGAGTTCATTTTCACATTAAATCTTGGAGCTATGGCATTCCCGAGGATATTAAGGAACCTTTAGTGTGATTGTCGTTGCTTTTCTGGGTAAGTCTTGTGTTTCTAGTCTTTGATCTCTTTTCTGTTGCTTTTGCTTGTTTAGCTTATGAGAGTGTTGTTTCACTTGTTTTTTTGAATGACTTCTCAATTTTTAACTTTCTTTAGCTTGTAGAAGTGTTGTTTTAATTTTTTTATTTCCTTTCACGAGTATCGCATGCATTACCCATTTTTTTCACCAACTGTCATTGTTACAGAATCTCTCTCCACATGCTTCATTTTCCTTCATTTTGATTGATTCCTACACTTTTTCTACTTACATGCATCACCACTCAGTCCGATCTTCACTCAAAATCTCACTAGTCTTTAGATCTACTCATTTTCACACTCCTCTTGGGTAGATCTAGGTTTCCCTTGCCCAAATCTCACTTTCCATTACATTATCTGCACATTCAGGGAGCTAAAGGCCTCAACCTTGACTTATCAATTTTCGCAGAGGCTGCCTTGGCCTGACTCCAACTATTCACTGCACAGTTCCAAGAGCGAGTCTCCTGGTCCTAGACACTGAGACTATGCAATGCACCATCTCTCTTGGCTTGTGCCCAGAATAAAATTCACATTGCGTAGTTCCAGGAGGAATCTAGTCACGTTTGTCAACTAGGATTGCATAATCCCTCCCAACATTTTCCCAGTTTGTTTCTTTGATCTTGTCTTGAAGTTATTTTGGTTTAAGATAACATTTACATGCCATGATTTTCCTCTCTATCTCAAGGAACAAAAGTTATTGAGCATCCCTCTAACATTTATAGTTAACATGGCTTGCAAAAGAGATGCATCGAAGGAAACTATTAAGAGTAGTACTAGGGAAGAAGTTGAGGAGGTGTCAGTGAACTTTTCAGTTTATGCAGACATTGAGTTCCTCATTGAGAAGGGCCTGAAGTTTACATGGAAGCAGATCAAGCATATCTTTGTAGAGGACATTAGGGAGGAATTAGAGGACTTGTAGTTTTATATTAGTATCCAACAGTCATGCTTTTACAATGTTCCATTCAAGTACACCACCTTCCCATGTTCAAACATTATCAGCTAGATTGCCTCACACACAGATCCATAAACTATGACAATGAGAAGTACGAGTGCGATAGAGCTTGCCACCTCAGTGCATAGAAATATCATCAGATGTATCATTTGCCTTAGCCAGCGAGGCGCATGGAAAAAACTTTCTATGCCACTCATAGCCAGGTGAACATGAGAAACATAGTCAAGCATTGGGTGAAAGAGCCATCAAAGTTTGGATAGAAACCCAATCATGTTTACAAGACAAAGTATCTTAGGAAGGCCTATCAATTCTTGATCATATTTGCATACAAAATATGTGGTCAAGAGAGCACCAAGACCTTTCTTGAAGGTTGGGTAGTTTTGTTAGACCAGTTGGTGAGAGATGGAAGGCCCTTCAATTGGTTAGACTTGTTGGATCATCTATTGAAATTCCATGTGACGAATGCTCAGAATCTGCCCAAGGTTGAGCAAGCGAATTATACATGTTTGCATATTTAGTGGATGCAATATATACCCAGCACTAGCTTCCTGGCATGAGCTAGAAATGGACACAGAAAGAGCCTGTCATCAACATTTATTACAAGTTCCTTTCTGAATGAAACTATCGAGGAGTAATGGCAAGGCTAATTGACCATTTCATCATCCCATTGTACAAGATGATCTTTGAGCATGATCTTCCTTGCATGTCCCAAGAAGAGATGGAGGAAACACTTAACATTGTATATTGGTATGCCTCACCTAGTGGCACCTTCATCAGAAGGTTTAGTGGTGTGAAGCCTCAGCATGTTCTACTAAGCTATTCCACAAACAATATGGTCATCCAAGAGGTTTCATATCACCCATACAGGTTGACGAGTCAGAACAACCGAAAACCGAAGAATAAAGTGAACATATGCACGATCGAGAGCTTGCTCAGCAGATTGAGAAATTTATCGAAGTGACAGACAGGGAGTTGGGAAATGAGCCATAGAATGAAGAAAATGACCTCATACCAAGAGCATCCAAGATCACCTCTCAATCTCCTCCACCTCCAGTGTCAGAACTAGTCCCGAGCGAGTAAGGAGAGGTTGTTCTCCTTGATGACGATCTGCTTATGGATGTGTACTATCTTTCATTCAATGAGTTGCAGTAGAAGATAGTATAGGTGTGGAGGAAACACTTTTCAAATGATCAGGCGTCACCTGTATTCATGAAGGAAACGATGATAGTGTGATATGTCATACAGAATCCAGATGTGATTGCTGATGCCACCTTGGCCTTTGTAGGAGACATAAACTCTAATGTTAAGTTCCTCTTGGTCAAGAACGAACAAGTGGAAAATAACCTGCAGGCATCTAGGCAAGAGGACAAACAACTCAGAGAGAAAATTGCAGTTTCTACAATGACAGAGATGAGGAAAGTGATACTTGATGAACTATCAACACTTGGGACTACCATGCAGAAGCTATATGATAGATTTGTCACCGTGCATAAGGCATTTGTTCATGTGCATGGATTACAACAGCGAAGAAAAGAGTTTTTCCAAACTGTTAAGGGTTTTCATGCTGTCATCGCCCATGTCCAATAGTGGAAAATGTGGTACAAAGGTGCCCCACTTCACTTACCAAAGATGATGAAGCCTTAGGTAGAGCTAGAGAAGGCAAAGGTCTAGATGTTGATCGAGAACTCTAAGAAGCTTGCCCCATTCGTCACCAACATATAGGCCTCATATGCACAGTTGTACAAGATTTTAGATGTCATGGTGAGAATACATAGGATCCCTCCAATCGTATCCCTCACCAAGGCTAAACACACAAACCAAGTATGGCTAGAGATCGACAACTACATGCAGCAGCTAAGGTAAAAGGGCACAAGGGATGACTTGGAGCTTATCACACATAACATGCAGAAGCACATTGGTAGTCCTCTCATGGTCAACACCATGCTGCACATTATTCGGGATGAATTACATACAGTTTCCAAGACCATAAACCCAGATGTTATGGAGGCAAGGGTCTTCTATCAAAAAGACACCATCAAGTAGTTTGGGGACATGATCTCACAACATCAAGCTTGGCATGAGTACATGACAGAGAAGCACCAAGAAGAGGTTTTTGAGTTGGTCTGTCCCTAAACTTCGGAGTCATGGTGTTTTTTCTTATTAGGCTGTCTCTAGCCTATTTTGTCTCACATGGGTAAATGCAAAAAATGCAATATTATTTGTAAATATGTTGTAAATTAAATTCCAAGTGTCATTAGTGGAATATGAAAAGTCATCGTATTATGTAATTAGTTATTCGTAAATAAGTTGAAGAGTCATAAGGGTAGTCAAAGAGTCACAAAGGGGAATGTCCACAGTCAGCCACCCTTTGTTATAAATAGAACCTCATAAATCTTAGAATGGGATTTTGGGAGCCAAGATTTTGGCTAGGCTTAAGCTTAGAAAAGAATTGAGAGTATTGTGACGAGCCTTGGCTTCTCCACGTCGTAGAGCGAGTATACTTCTTTAGAGGAGTAGGTTTTCTTGACTGTAAAATTCCACTATTTGGGCTAGTGGTCATCAATGGTGTATGTATGGGTATACCTTTCACTTATAGTAATAATAATAACAGAGCCAACAAACTTTCATGCATATGATGTTATTGTAGTTGGACTATTCTGGTTTCTTTAGCAATGTATGTTGTTTAAATTATGAATTTGCTTATGAACTAATTTGTATGCAATTGTATGAATCCTTTTGAATGTGTGTTGATGGATTAACCTGTCACTTTAATTTGTGGACTATTATGCATTTATCTTGTGATTTCATTCCACTTGTGTGCTCCTTTCGAGCTACGTACTATTACAAGATTTTAAGGGGCACATTCCCTTTTCTGCTTCGTGTGTTAGAACCCCCATGCATCTCACTTGACTAGTTGCAAGGTCACACACTTGCTTCATTCCAAGGTTATCATACTCATCTATGTGTGCTACCATGGTCAATGCATTACATTACCACCCACTACTAGGTCTCCTACTCCAAATATTCTGAGGTCTAGTTGGGACTTCTTACTGAGGAGATCCCTTAAATGTTGGCAAGTCCAGCATCGTCAACATTTTTGGTGCTAGAAGGAGGCTCAAATGAAAAGATAAGCCCTTGAATTCTATGTTGAATTTTTGCACATCATTCATGTCTTATGTCCTAACCAAAACCCCGACATGTTTTTATCACACTGTTGATTTCGATGAGTTGGTGGATGTCACAGATGACTTGTCCAAATACAAATTCACTCACTATAATGGAACACCCCTATTCAGGCACGCAATTGCCTTTGTTGGATTTTGTGAAAAGCATGATTTCCCCTTGGATGACATCACCTGTGGGTTTTTCACCTTCACGTTCAAAGGGCACGTTAAGAAATGGTTTCACTCATTGCCTGCAACCTCTATACACTCTTACGATCACATGATTAAATTATTATTCTGTGCTTTCGTTTTCTATAACCATAAATAACTTGGTAGACATATTTTGAAATTGTGTAAAGCTCATGATGAATCTCTTGAGCACTTTTACAATTGTTTCCTTCATTATTGTTATGACTTTCCTGAAGATGAAGTTGACTAGAAATTTTTGGAGGGAACATTTCAATATCTTGTTTACATTTCTAAAAATTGACACAAGTTAGAAACTTCCAAATCTCTCCCAACATACCTGAGTGTTAAAACTTTATAGTTTGAGATGGATGAAGTTTCTTTCCCAATTGACCCTCCATCCCCTTTTAATCAAGAAAATATAGCTCTATAGGATGAGGTGGGAGAAGTTGTGAACCCACCTATTGATCTATCACCATATTCTCCTACCCCACCTGCTCTAGATTTCTGTGTAGATTTGGACTGCAAGCCTGATGGTTGTCATGTGGTCTCATCCACCCAACCTTCATCCTTTGGTTACTTTTATCCTCTGGAGTTTGGTGTGTTGTGTTCATCCATTCCGGATTCTAGTTGTGATGGTCATGAGGATCAAGTTGTGGACAGATTTGTTGTTGAACAACCAACCTGTGCTAATATTTTTGATGAGTATGTGTGGGAGCCTCAATAATAATCTTTGGTGAAGGATGACTTGCTTTTGTCTGCACCTCGTCTGCTTTATCCTAACATCTTCCATGATTCTTCCATTTATGTTCCACATTGTGAAAACTCATCTCTGGATGTTTCCACTTTCGATTGTTCAAAAAACACATGGAATGTCAGTGTTTCATTTGATTACGGAGAGGGAAAATATTTCCCCTCAGATCCACCCAACCTCTCATCTTACATTTCTGAAAACATAGAGGTTGATTTTTTTTTTTTTCATTGCTCCTTCTACATGATTCGTCAAATCATGTGGATGCCATTGTTCATCTCGAATTTTCTTATTGCGGTTGTCATGATATTTTCGCTCACTCATCTAATCACAATTCTAATTCACTTGCTATTGATCTTTCCAAACCACCGATATTCGATGACTCATCTTCTGATGAAGTGTAAACCCCTCAAGTTTTTAAGAAACTTTAGCCCGATCTAATGGTTATGTCAGCTTCTCATATCCTTGAGGTTATTTCTACTTCCGATCAGAAACTTTTTGAATCTCTCCAAGCTCCTCATCACTCTCTTGTTAACATTTAAGATCAATCCATATCACATTTTTCACAACCTCCAACAAAATCATACAATCATATTGTTAATGCATTATAGAAGTCATACATAGCAAGCACTGCTGCGAAGTGCAAATATTTTTCTTTCTTCATGTTTTCTTGTTTCTCATGTCTGAAGATGTGTACGTGCTTGTCTTCCATGTGAAAATTGATAGGACACCATGATACATCTGGAAAGTGCCTTTCATGTGTTTTCAAGATTTATATTTTTGTGGATGAATTCAAGCTTCAAACATTTTAGTTTGCATTGTTTTATCTTTCTTGTCTATTGGTATGCTTGAATATATTTCTTTTCAATCATGTGTTTGCCTACATGGGTCAACCAATGCACCAGTGGCTGCATTGGAAATATCACTTCACATGAGTTGGCCCATGCTCTACTTAGCTTATGAGTAGTAGTGTTTTCTTTCTTGTTTTGTTTCCTTTGTTTTTCTTTTTTCTTACTTCTTTCCTTGGCTTGTTTGCTTCTGCACCCATAGGATAGTTTCTACATGAAATTGTGCTTGGCTTCTTGAGACAAGCATGGTGAAATCCAAGAGGAACTTGTAAAACTATCAACACTTGGTTATATTTCTATTCCCTCTCTTTATGATAATATTTTGTTTCTTTTAGTCGATGATACCCTGATGGAAAATACGTTCCCTTAAGAGAAAATCATGGTGGAACCATGATGCTTGCACTCCTAACTAGTATTGCCTACTCTAACTGGTTTTCTATTTTCAGTTAACCCTTGTCAACTTAGTCAAGTAGAGTAAAGAGAGGGGAAAAACCTTAAAACGTATGTCAGAGGTATATATAAACATCCTTCTCTGAAGGGACAACCTCTTCTAATCTCAATAAGCTAGGATCCCTCTTCTGCCTCTTGAACTAAATAAGTGCCAATGCACAGTTCTTGAAACATAGAAAATGAAAGATAAACTAAAGGTGAAAGAAGAGAAAGCCTTCCTGCATAGAGAGGTGAAGCAAGTAACTCCATCAGGGTACTTTCTAGGCTCAATGGTAGTAGAGCAATGCTTGTGTTCCTAAAGGGACTATGTCAGGGTACTGTCTAGGCTTGATCGCAACGAAACAATACTAGAGATGAAAATAAAACTTTGATAGTCTATATTACTTATTCATTTATATACCCCTCATCCCAAATTGAAACAATTTAGTGTGATTTGGCTTGGTATGTGTGCTACTGATAAACAAAATGGTACGAACTACATATTTAACTCAAGCGAGTGAAGAAGCAATGACAATTGAAGAAGCGAACAATACATCCAAAAGAGTTAGACTTGCTTTATATGAGACAAGGTCCATATAGATGCTTCTGTGCAATTCCTGAGCTTAGTGGCTCTAGTTGCTTCTCATGCTCCACACAGTTCTTGAGTTGAAGTCAGGTTGTCAATTGGGTCTATGAAAATCTAGAGTCGAAGGTCACTATGAGCTTGAGCTACACATTTCCTACAAGAAAGGTTGGTTTCCCTCTAAGATTGTGTAGATCACCAAGTCATTACTAGAACCAGATTAAAACCAAGTGAAGAGGTTAGCTTGTGGTTAGACGACAAAGCAAGTAAGAAAACACAAGAATTAAATGAAAATATAAAACTCAATGAAACCACAAGTACTAGGGTCAGTGTGAGATAAGTTGCTAGGATTTTGATAAAATTGCTCCAAAAGAAAGTGTAGACAAATTTTTGGAGGGTGTTGTATCCGCTACAACAATGACGACACACTAGTAGAATTCCAACTCTTTGTATGGACATTATCTCATCTAAAGTAAGTCTAACTCTTTCAGAATTATTGTTTGATTCTTTGATCATCGTGGTTCCTTAAATAGCTTGAGTTAAATATATATTTCCTATCATTCTCTTGATTATTCAACACACATACAAAGCCAATTCAACTGAGTTGTTTCGATTGGGGATGAAGGGTATATTGATGCACAAGTAATATAGACTGTTAGAGTTTAAGATTCATCTCTAGTGTTGCTCTGCTGCCAATAGGCCTGGATAGTACCCCGATGGAGTCACTTCATGAGCACAAGAATTTCTCCACTGGCAACGAGCCTTGATAGTACTCTAGAGGAGTTACTTGCTTCACCTCTCTCCACAAGAATCCTTTCTCTTCTTTTTCCTTTATTTTATTTTTTTCATTTTTCATTTTTTAAAGAACTATGCATATGTGCTTATTTATTTCATGATGTGGAAGAGGGATCCCCACTTATTGAGAGAAGAATAGGTTGTCCCTCCAAAGAAGAATATTATATATACCTTCGACATACTTGTTAAGGATTTCTCCTCACCTTACTCTACTTGACTGAGTTGACAAGGGTTAACAGAAAATAGAAAACCAATAAGAGTAAGCAGTACTAGTTAAAATTTCAAGCGTTGTGTCTTCACCAAGACTCACTCTGAAAGGAACATATTTTCCATTAGGGCATCATCGACTAAAGAAACATAAGTAGGGTTGGGGGGCCATTTAGGGGTGTGGACGGTAGGTGAGGGACGGTGGATAGGGCAGGATGGGTAGGGTGGAGGGTGGGTAAGGCATGGAGGTGGGAGGGCGTTGAGGGTGGGCAAGTAAGGAGGGCTAGGGTTGGGACGGGGCTAGGCAAGGGGGGCCATTGAGGGGTGGGTGTTATAGGTAGGGGAAGAAAGGCGGGTAGGTAGGGGAGGATAGAGGGGGTGGTGGGGAGGGTGGGGAGGGGTTGAGGGGCAGGGGCGTGTGCGTGACCGTGGGGGGGGGGGAGGGGTGAGAGGGGGAAGGCAGCGGGGAGGGTAGGGGAGTGTGGGGAGGGGGCGGGTAAGCTAGGGAGTGGGGGGACAGAGCGGGTGGTCGACTGATTGCGGGTGGGGGGGGTTACCCTAAAAAAAATCATCGTTCCAGTATCATCACTTTTTTGTTTTCAAGCATTATTTTGCATGAAAATTTCATTTTCTTATCCGAATTGTATCCATAAAAGACTATCAAAGAACTGTGATAAAAAACACACCTGAACTAGTGGCAATGGTAACCAACATGGAATGACGAGGACCTTGGTCAAAGAACACTGATCGAGGCCCGTGGAGACTGCACAAGAGGTCAAAGTAGCCTTTGGGAGCCCTATATCGGGAAAAGGAGGTAGATTTTAAGCACAATGATGCATCGCTAGGCAAACAGGGCCAAAATGGGGGAAGCTCGAGCACACAGACGCATGGCGAACTGGAGAACCGTGGGCTGAAAGAGGCAAAAAGCGATAAATATACAAATCGCGACCCACACTCTGGAAACCGGCGGTATTGATCAGGGCACCCTCAAATGATAAGAGGTTTTAGATGGAAGCGGAGAGATCCCACTCAATGATCGACACATGGCAATTGGAGGTGAGAGAAAACTGTCGTTGGTCACACGTTATCGGTCGAGCAAGTCAACTGCATGGGACATGCGTATGACATTGGATCTGGGGGACCCAGATCCGACGACTGAGATTGCACCTGATGGACGAAGTGGAATTGATGAAGGAATACGCAACAATTTGTAAATATTTGGAATCCATTTGACTGCCACAGTGGAGGAAAGACTTCATCCATGACGTAACTGAAGAAATGAACTCATGAAGCAGGTTGGCACCATTTAGAGGAGGACAAGTGGCCACTCCCTGAGCGTTCATGCTGACACCAAACAGGCAACTCCAAGCGCAGCTACAGAAGGTGAATCGACAGAGGTGGAATAGGAACCGAACAGGCATGAGTTCGAATGGCTAAAAGCCATGAACAGCGAAATAGAATAGACAGTTAGAGTCATTCAGCATAAACCCCAAGAGGAGGACTAAACATTGGGAGACAAAAACCAAAGAAGAAAGTAGTAAAGCAAAAGCAGAAAGAGACAGAGGGCCGAGTTGACTAGCGGTAGCGTCAAGCACCAGAGCTTGAGAGATTCAAGCCATCCCATAGAGGAATCTATCTGGACTGAGCACCACATTTGGCTCATTCCACTGTAGACCAGAAGGTCACAGAGCTCGTAGGAAGAAGAAGAGTCTCTTTACTCCAGTGTCTTTGGGAATCCAAGAACCACCCTACCAAAAAAAACCTGCTTTAGGGGAACTCACATTGAGTCCATGCATTGTAATTTTCTACTTAAAGGCACAATAAAACAAGGCCACCAATGAAAGTTGGACTAGAGACGTAGCCCTGGAGAATAGGGTGAACTCCTTACTAAAAATTCTTGTGTCTTTGTGTTTTCTTACTATATTTCTCTGGTGTCTTTCCATTTTATTGTCTGCGTATTAGCAATCTGATCGATCCATTGCTTCAGTAACATAGAACACACACCAGCACATGAGTATGTAATACCTTTAAACAATAAATCTTTAACTGATGTCACTCATAGGGTGAATATCAGATGAAGCGGTATCAGAGCTCTAGGTTGTAAGGTTAGCAAGCTTTTGTTGGTTTAGCTGTTGAATGCTCACAAGATCAAAGCTCAAATTAGGAGAGTTGGTGGAAACTAATCCCGAAATTGGGAGAGTCTATCCTCAGAAGACAGTGTCAGAGGAAGGTTCTACGAGGCGGGACCCTCAATTCATAGAGAGTTTCCTAGCTATAAAGTCTATGGTAGAAGAAATGTATAGGGACTTTAGAAAGCACAAGGATGAAGATTCATCAGGTTCTAAACAAGATAAAGAAGAAGATGAGTCTCATTCCCATGACCACTCAAAATGAAAAGGGAAAGAGGAAAACTTTCTCACACCTCCTAATAGCCCTGCACATAATAAGAAAGCATCTTTGATTAAGATAGATGTTAAATTTGCTTTTCCTATAAATGATGGAGAGCTAAATGCTGAAAAGTTGGCCAATTGGATTAGACAAATTGATGTGTATTGTAG
>APFE030223194.1:3973-15986 GCA_000404065.3 Pinus taeda
ACGGTCGAGATCATTTCAACATGGATCACTCGAACTAGCCGTTGGGATCATTTCCTTTATATAAGGTCTTAGGAGGTCATTTCAGATCATGGGATCTGTGAGTAAAAGACTGACGAAGCTCTCTTGTAAATCTGTTTCTGGTTAATAAAGAAGACTTTGGGGTCCATATCTTGCTGGTGTTACTCTCTTGAATGCTGTGAGATTGTTTAATTTTTCTGCATATGTTATTTTCAGCTGTTAATAATAGCTTTTTGTAGAGTATTGTGGGCACAGGTATCTTGCTCACCTGCTAGGGTTTGGGTGCTGTTAGGGTTTCTGAAGTAATGGCAGGTATCTCCATTTCTTCCTGAGATCTAGCAGCATTTTTGCCCTCTTTACTGATGGTTGTTTTGAGCTATGCAGAAAACATTTTCTGTAGGAAATTTGTGGGCGTTCGGGGAAGTTCTCGGCTGAACCAGCCAACTCCCACAAGCATTTCTGCTGAGCCCAGCTGGATTTGATCCTGGGTTTATCAGAAGCTAAGGCAAAATTTTGGAGGGTGGTTGTAGTTGCTACAACAGAAGACAACCTTGATGCTGGTTTGACTATCGTTGACCTATGGGTAGGGTAGAAGGCAAAAGTGTAGACTTGACTGGGCTATCTCCTAAGCATTTGGACAGTGGTGTTGATCATCATATTGGCAATTCAATTTTGACATTGATTGTACTCTCTCTCTCTTACAAATAATAAAGAAGATTGATCAAGGGTTTTCCCCATCTTGAGGGTTTTCCCTGGCTTGGGCCAATTCCTGTGTTCTCTTGTCTTGGCTTCTTTCTTGCATATGATTACTTATGTTCTTTCATCTATTACTGCCAATGAAATAATAGTTTATGCGATTGCTGTTGAAAGGAATGGAATTAATCTTGGGTTCATATGAATCATTAAAGTAATTGACCTAAGCAAAGAACATTTTAACCTAAAATTAACAGTTATGGAGGGAGTGCAAGCTGTCTAGTGTGATTTGTGAAGCAAAGAAGTGTGCAAGCCAGGGACAAGATTCGAAAGGAGATATAGCGGCATTAGACTTAGGAGGAGTATGACACTCCAGCGTGCTAGATGGTCAAGGTTTGTGGAGGAGCAACAAGGAGATCTAGATCTTGCCATGGTAGGCTTGATCGATAGATCAAATCGAGTTGTTGTACATTCTTCACATAGATCAAGAGATCAATGTCAACAGGATGCAGTCAAATAGACAACAACATAACTAGTTGCAGTCGTACTTGAGAGAGAATTGCAAAACTAGTTGCAGTGACAGACAATGTGAATTGGCTAGTTCAGTAAGCAAGGCACAATTCCAGGCAAAGAGATTTTCAGTTTCCTTGACAAGGAAAGGTGTCTAAGGTATTTCTAGCAGATGAAGCTGAGGGTGGCAGTACGGATTAGCCAGTTGCAGAGAGCAGCCAAAGACAATCAAGTAGTCTGTATTGTAGAGGCTACAAACTGTGTACCAATGCCGAGAGGTGATTCAAAGGAAGAGCGAGTAGTGCCAATGAGCAGTAGGAGGCAGAATTACTATCGGAAATGGTTTCTAGAAGCAGGATTGATTTTCCCGCAACAGAACTATGCGGTCTAGTTCGGCGTGCAGAGAAGGGTGCGAGTTGTAGAAGAGAGGCTTTGCTTGAAGAAAAATGAGATTTCCCAGGGGGAGATCAAGACTCATAGGGAGTTTAGCTTCAGAGGGAGCAACCCTATGGAATCCTAGCACTTCAGGATCTGAGAAGTGAAGATACATAGTAGCAGTAGTTGTCGCAGTGATAGTAGCAGGACAGATGCAGTACACTGTGGTGGCAAAACAACAATGAAAACATAGAGGCATCAACAATGTGAGATCAGTAGATGGTTCAACAACAAGTCAAGGGCTGATGAATCAAAGTTCACGTGGTGGCATGGTGGACAGCGAGAGCCAGTTGTATCACAAATGTCAGACACCAACAACACATGTTTGTCCAGTTAGGGAAGGAGAGTAGCAAGGGTTTGTAGCAGGGAGAATTTCTCAGGAAATTCTCACGGGGTTTTCTAGTTTCCATATCCAGGAAAGGGAGGTCGAATTAGCTATCTGGGACGCTGAAAATCAGCTTTGTGATTTGCCTAGAAAGTGCTTGTGCGGGATCTAGAGCGAAGTGTAGGATTTCGGATCTAAATCCTAGGGGCAGAGTGAGTTGGATCTAGGAGCAAAGAAGGGCAGGACGACTCATCTGGAAGTGATCCAAAGGCAGATCGATTTTTGTCCAGCAGATAATGCACATTTCTATACCAGCTGTATGAAATTGCTGGGAAATGTGAATTTGCCAGAGGGCCAAATCTGGATGTTATGAGGGAAAAGTATTTCCCGGTTGAGATAAATTGTTAGAGGATTGTCAATTGGGCATCCAGATTGTAATTCTCTATATTTTGTTGCATAATAAAATAAACCCTCATTTGTTGCACTGGTTTTCACTTCGGGGTTTTTCTAGGGATTTAGTCCAAAAATTATTGTGTCTATTTTTATATGTGTGCATCTATTTCTTAGTTCTTGATTTTACTTCCGCAACATAATTTTTATTGTGAAGAATTGCAATGTGATTTATCCGTTATTTGCCGTATAACAAATAAATTGCTAATTGGGAGAATAAAATTCCAGTTGCTGCAAGTTAAGGAAATTTCACAATAACCACTAGCAGAAACACCAAGAATACTATCAAATGTTGGTTTTGAACACTTGTCCAACCATTTGATATAATGGATACTCTGCAGTCCCCATACTCATCTATAAACCATGTCAAAACTCTTTGAATTTTTGCTTTTTCTTTGATTAATAACAAAGTTGTACCTTTCTCATAGTTGGTTATTGTATCTTTTAGGGGCTTTGTTGATGACCTTAACCAAATCATGCCAATAGGGGGGGTGGCGAAGCATTGATATATTGCAAGGACAAGGAAACCACAACACTTTTGCACCCACCTCATCCCTTCCACTAATACTACAGAAATCTGCTATTGTTCTCCTATATTTGAGGTTTCAAAGATTCAAGAGGAGATGAATGTGTGAGGCCACCAAATGTAGAGGTTGCATTAGATTGAAGGTTTGTTTCTTACCATATGTTTTTTGTGCAACCTCCTCTAATTTGATTTATTTTTGGCTTTGTTTCATTCAAACCCTAGGGAAAATGGGGATCCCCATCGCACCTTTATTGTCAACACTCTTACCTCACAAAGGTGCCTCCTCACCTGGGTATATGAACTGTTATGTAATGACCCATCTCTTATTATAGGGACACAAGAATATTAGCATGCATATCATGCATCCATATGATAGCTACATATGCATGCATCACATGCACTGCCCTAGTATACATATTGGCTAATATTGGAAAATGTATAAGTGTAGGGTAATGAATTGATTATCAAAGTAAATTCCTAACTCACTAGAATATGATGAATATATCGAGTGGGGTACTTGATATGCATAACACCATTATATATATATATATATATATACACACACACACAGACACAGTGGATTATGAATTAAATTTATAATTTAATTTAATTAAAGTAAATAAAGTAATTCATTCATATACAAATAATGTAATTTATTTAATTTAAAATAAAGTGATTTATTTAACTTATAAATAAAGTAATTTATTAAATTATAAATTAAATAAAATGAGATAATGTTAGCTCTTAAACTAAATAAACAATTGAAACCAACGCTCCATTACATTTATAAACCGCCTCTAAACAAAAGGGAAGGACAATTCTAGAAAGTAGGAGACCGACAATAGAAAGATGTTGAGATGGTGATGAGTTTTGAGACGGTGGATTTTGGGGCATATATGAGAGTCGAGGAGACCATGAGAAGGGGACAAAGGACTAAGAGCACAAAAGGAGGGTTTTATTGCTAACTGTGAGAGAAGCAGAGACTGTGGAGAGAAACACAGAGTCTTGAGCAATTGTTCTTGGGGTTTTGGGCGCGGGGACCAAAAGACCTCCGTTTCGAAATCTTCTGGATCTGGGAACCGAACAGGTTCATCCCAGATAGGCTGGGAGGAAACAATCGGTTTGGTAGCAAGAGCAGGAGCAACTATGGACCATAAATGCCTTCAAACTGATTTCCAGGTATTCTTCAACATTTAATTTTTTAAAATTCCGGTTCAAATTTACCGTCTAGTTAATTGTCAAAATAACCTCATTAAATTATGCCATCCAGTTAATTGAGAAATTTAGGGCTTTAGATACAATCCGGCATAAATTGAAAAAAATTGGGTTCTCTGGTTAAATTGCACAAATAGGGTTTTACATGCTGTAAGGTTGTCCTTGATGACAATCATGAAGGCATATAAATTTAGTGCTTCTACCGCCTCTCCCCCCCTCAAGTTTTGTCACATTTCTCCACAAGGGTGTTAATGAACCTTTTCCCCCATGTATTTTATTGAGCTCTTCATCCCCTTGCCCTCATCATACATTGGTTCACTGACTGTGACCCATATCCTCTACTTCAATTTCTTCCCTTTGATGCCAAGCCCCCACCAACACCATGAAAACAAAAATTGGAATGATAAACCAATGGAACACCATTTTGCTCAAAGCTTAGGTTGACAACCTGCAATAAAACGAGGAAGGAAGTATGGGAAATAGTAGAAGAGGAAAAACACACACAGAAAATACAATAAAAGGAGGGATTTGGGGTTTGCAATTACCTCTAGCTCAATTGAGGTAGATGACAGCCTTTGTTTTCTCCTCCAAGATCCTCTTTCTTCACTCCTCCAAGCTCCTCTTTGCTCTGTCCTCCAAGCTCCTCTTTGCTCTGTCCTCCAAACTCTCACAAAGCTGCCCTCAAAAATCTGCTATCTCATTTTCTCTATTCTTCTCTCTTCTCCAATGTCAAGCAAATGAGATGAAAGAATGAGGAAAAGAGAATTTGAAGAGGTCTTTTAACCCTATCCTCACTCTTCCCTCATCCCTAAATAACCTTAGGTCCACAGGGAGCATGCAGGAACCATGTGCTGGACCATGTAAGGAACTGTCATGGTTCCACAGTGGCAGGGAGTTGTGTAGATTTTGAGGGACCACGGTCCTAAAATATTGGGCTGCGAATTAGCATGCGATCCTATGGTGGTCCCGTCCCAAGCGAAGTTTTGGCCTTTTGACCTGCAGGTGGTTGTGGGGTGGGGGGTTTGATTGTTCCTGTAATGCTGGTCTGTAATTGCTGATCTGCAATGCATTCAGCATATATGCAATGTGTCCATGTCTTGTTTCAGGCGTCCATTTTACTGGTTACTATGTTAATCTCAGTGGGTTACACAGTCCTTGTTCTGCAATATCCACACACGTACAAGTGTGATATAACACAATGTCAATGTGTTTCATACAGCTTATCTTCATCTGTGCCCTCTCTTGTCATTTTCTGATGTTGCCATTTGACCCTTGCTTTGATGTCTTCATAACTGAAGGTTGATCCTGGTCAATGCTATCTTCTTTAGCATTGAATTTCAATCCTGTCGTCCAAAAATTTAATATTAACCGGTGCTTGCACTTTGGAACTTTTCAAATAATTAAATACCATTTAAGTTTTTTGTTAAATTTTTAAATATATTTCTAGTTGCCTTGGTACAATTTGTGTCCAGATGTGTACTGTGCAGCGATGTTCAATGATATGCTTGGTATAGACTGAGAAAGTTGACTCCAGGCTTCAGGTATATATCAAATTCATTTTTAGGGTGCATTAATGTACAAGTGAATGTCAAAGTGAAGATAAAATGAAAGATGAAATTTTGTTACTGTATACTTCTCTTTCACAAATATCTTGCACCACACATTTATGGCATGGTTGTTTAGCATCCTAAACATTGCATTTTCATTTGGTTGCATGTCATAGCAAGAATATTAAACACGCATTTGTGTGATTTTATAATTGCAATATGCCCTTTTTTCTAAAAGGAAAAAAATGCCATATCTATTCACCAAGAGAATGGGAATTACATTTATTAGGTGCTTCCCGCACTATCCATTAAGAAGCCAAAAAAGATTCCAGACTCCAGTCTATCTGTCTATAGTATGTAGAAAAAACTCTCTTCAGCACTAGATTCAGGATCACTGTCCATAGATAAAGTATTCTCATACAAATTACATAAAAAGCCTACATACTGCATCCTAAGATGCTCTCCACACCCAAACTAATACTTTAGTCTCTGATGACAACTAAAAACAAGTGTCATAAATAAAGACAGCATAACAGCCAAACATCTCCAACAGAGACTGATCAAATCAGCTAGATGCTGTTCAGAAATTGAAGACAGATGAGACAGTAGTGCCATTTCTATCTTCCTGTACATATATTGCTCATGTCAGCTCTTGTGCTTCCCTTGATATCTCAACTGCATCAACATTTAATTCCCAGTAAACATGAGACGAATTTTGTCAAATGATTCTGCAATGACTTTTAAGTTTTAACTGGTCAGCTAGTGCCCTAAGATGAATACTCTGCACTTGTATCCTGCCAAGCGTTGAATTTATCACTACTAAGGAGTCACCAAATTTTTTTCCCTTGTTTGAAATCCCTGTTCAAAGCACACTTGAGAAGGATCCTCAAGGCCGTAAACTAAGCATAATTATTGGACCCAACCCCCAGACCTGCTTTAAAACTGACTTTGTGCCTATTTATTGCAATATGTCCTTATTGATTTTTATGATCTAATAACTTTGTACTTTGTCCTAGGTCTGTTTATAGAGAGCCCCTTGGCATCTAGGCATATCTCCTCTATTCTTCAAAAGAGGAATAGATTCTGTGGGTACTCCCAAAATTTTCTAATTTTGCACTTCAAATTTTGCCAAAGGCATGTTTTTGAATAAAATATTTCCCCTTTACAATATTATTACGGATACTTGTCCCTTTAGAGCAATCACATATTCAACGGATGTCTTCATGAGAAAGTTCATGGGGTTTTTTAATTTTAAGAATTCTAGCTCCAAGGCATTCTTGTAATTGACACGGTGTACAGAGTCTAGACAGACAGACCTATATGCTTGCACCAATATCTCTAAGCTTTTGGTGACCTTCAATATTGTCACAGCATTATCCAATCAATAAATGCCCTGTACCATTGTATGTTCACCAGTATGGGCACTGAGGGTAGACTCTTTGATTTGACAAATGCATAAGGTTGGCTTTGAAAAGTGAATCTATCAAAATAAATGCGATTACTGTGATAAGATAGTCCTTTCATTCTTCTCCTATCTTGTTTATGAAATTTGATCTTTTTGGGTTATAGTTGATGATAAATTGTATTTTGATCCCATCTCTAATCCACAATGGGACAATTTTTTTTTCTCATCCAGCTCCTTGTGAATAATCTATGCCAAATTGGACAATCAATGTGTAGTTATTAGTTATATACAAATGAGCATGTACCTATGGATTTCCCATATCATATATGGAATATAATTTACAGGATGAATGGCTCTTTTGTTTCCATCCAATCAGTCTCTTGAGAAATAATTTAACGGAAATTTTTTTACTATTCCAGAGTTTGCTCCATGGGGCCGACTTGCTTATAGATTCCCTGGCATGCAATAATCCATTTTTGGTTTATTTTGACATCCTATCCAATGGATGACTAAGATTCCATATGGTGATAGGCAGTTAAAGGTTGGAATATAATTTACAGGATGAATGGCTCTTTTGTTTCCATCCAATAAGTCTCTTGAGAAATAATTTCACAGAATATTTTTGACTATTCCAGAGTTTGCTCCATGGGGTTGACTTGCTTATAGACTCCCATGAGATAATCCTTTTTTGGTTTATTTTGACATCCTATCCAATGGATGATTAAAGATTCCATATGGTGTTAGGCAGTTAAAGGTTCCATCGTGTTATAGCTTCTATTTAAATACCCATGTCTTCCCTCTGCAATGGAACTTTTTTTTCATCTGTTACTGTATCAATTTCCTTGGTGTCGTTTGACCCGAAGCTCTTTGTCCTTCCTAAACTGAATCCCTTCAATCTTGCTTGAAGGAATCAGGATATTCTTATGCTTTATCACACTTCTTTTCAGTGGATAATTGATTAACCATACATATTGGGAGAATATTTCATTTCTTCTTTTTTATTTTTTCATGTTACCAAACACCTTTCTCACTTCACAAGAGATGAAAATCTTATTTTTTCTCTTTTGGAAGAAAGTATTTATTAATTGATGGTACTTATCTGTAGTTATTAGATCTTGGCAATATGAATCAATTGGTTAGCCTTTAGTTTATTTATATCATAGACCAATTCGTTCTTATTTTCTCCATGAACTCTGGAAAAGAATGAAAATTTTGATTCCAATGAGTCACACACTAAGTATAGGAGGGTTCCAAAATGGTAAATCTAATTTCCTATTTTTATCTGATAGAATTTGATGATCCATGTTTTAGGCAGATAAAAAAAGGACATTATATATTCCTAGTCTTCTAAGATCCAAATTTTGATTCCTATAACATCCTGATGGTTTGAACTGGATAATATCAAATAGTCAATCCTAGCTCGAATTTTCTCTAGGGCAATCCTGCCTCCCCTGTTTAAACCATGAGCTAAATAATAATTTCATGGGTACCACCTTTCCAGAGTTGATTCATATCAATATCATCTCTTGCATGTGTCTGGTGATTTCGAAGAGGTTTAATTTGATTTATGCTGGTCAGAGTGGATACTATATAATACATGCATCTATCCTGCAAATATGTCTGAAGCTTACATTATAACATGATTTTGCCTTTCATTGGAATAGAATGACCAAGGTCATTGCCTTTAAAAAACCTTACTTTGATGTTAATGTGACTTGTAGTTTTCAGTTTTTATTTCTGTTGCTGAGCACTTGTTCTATATGTTCTGAAAACATTTGACCAGATCTGTCTTGTACAACATAAGCTGATGAAATAGGTTGCTATATATTCTAATGAACGAAGAGAACTGCACATTCTCCTTTGAATGTGTAGAATCTGCTCTATTGTAAAGCACTATTCTCCATGGTTGCAATATATACAAGAACAAAAAATGGTCAGTTAAAAGACTTAACAAATCTTAAAGATGATCATATGTGCTCGAGTGATACAGAACAACTGAAACGTGTCTATACAACTCCGAGTATCAATTGTTTTCTATTATTGGGAATCAACAAAGTTTTTCTTGGTTGGTCATGCTTGTGCTTCTTGATATATGTATTTTTTGTCTATACAACTTCGAGTATCAATTGTTTTCTATTATTGGGCATCAACAAAGTTCATTTCTTGGTTGGTCATACTTGTGCTTCTTGATATGTGTGTTTGTTGAAGCATGGATGTTTTAAAGGGTAAAATTAAGAGGAAAAAGCTCTGTTCTGTAGAAAGTGTCTACAGATCTGGACCATGTATAGTTGGATGTTTACATCTAGCATGTCTATACATATAGTCAGGTTTTACTGTAGATTATGTTGACCTTGATATATAATATTATTCCAACTAAAAGGAAGGCACTGAAATTTGCAGGTTATTAGAGACAGAAGGTGGAGAGAAGTTGCTAGAGCATTAAACTTTCCTGGCTCAATTATCAATCCCTCCTTTGTTCTCCGCAAGCATTACATAGATTTGCTTTATCATTTTGAGAAAATCTACTACTTCAAAGCACATGGACAACTTCCTTATCCTCCTGGTATGGAGATCTGTCTGCCCCTATGCCGCTAACATCTAGGTAGGTATTATTTTAAGAATGTGTTTTTGATGAGGTGTGATGCATGTGTAGGACCGTTACCTGCTCCACTTCCCATTGTAAAATCCATTGACGATAAGATTGCTTATCAAATCCCAGTTGGTTCAGCACAATCTGTTAAGAAAAGAAGGAAGATTGATCCTACCCAGTTGTTTGGAGGTGTGTTTCTGAAATTTTGTGCATTGTAGGACAAGACATTGTTTGCTTGTTCATATATTTATGCTTGTGCTTTGTTGATTTACAGTGAATCCTGGTGCATCTGTTGGGCATATTACAACAGGAGCAATTGATGGTAAATTTGATAATGGATACTTTATTACAGTAGTAGTAGGGTCAGAAAAACTGCATGGTATTTTATATCATGTGCCTACTGAGAATGCTAGCCCACAATTTGCAACTATTCCTGGGCTTATAAGGAGTGTAGGATCTGAGCTGGATGCCTTGGGGCTTCAGGTGCAAGTCAATAAAAAGAAGAAAGAAACTCCGTCTAAGAAAGATCCTAATGCTCCACGTCCAGCAAAAAAAAGTTACAACTTTTTTTATGCTGAGCAATGTGCCAGATTAAAAAAAAATCATTCACAGACACATCGTGAACTTGCAAGAATGGTTGCCGATTTGTGGAACAATCTTTCAGACAATGAAAAACTGGTATGTCCACTTTTACAGTGTGTCTTTTGTCAACGTTTACTGGATTCAAGAGATCGTCTGTCAAAATGTTTACTTAGACATTTAATTATTTTTTGTAGCCATACATTGAACAAAGTCGGCGTGAAAGGGAGAGGTACAAGAGGGAGATGGAGGACTACAAAAAGAGGCTTAGAGTCGAGGCTCATGGTGAAGTCAATATTGGTTCGGATACTGTTGATGTTGTTGGGCAGGAAAATGAAGGACCTGACGTTAACACATTCTATCAGGATGGAAGTCATGATTATCATGTATCATTGGACACAGATGCAGATATGAATTCTTTCCATATGCATCAGCAACAAGAAGCTGATGTTTCGGTTGCAGAGCCTCAAATATATTCTAACCAAGCAGATGGTGATGTTTATTCCGTTGTCTTGCCCGAGCCACAGGTCTCTGAATTCCAGTTAGAAACCTCTGGCTGTTTGACACAGACATATGGAGCTTCAGGAGATGGTTACTCTTATCAGAATGCCACACTTCTGCCAAATGTTTGTCAGCCCGGCTTTGTGTCTTGCCCAATGTCTTCAGATCAAGTCCACTGGGTCCAGGAAGGTAGCCATCCTTTTTGTGTTCAGGAGGATCCTCAGGTCTAGACTCTGTACCGAGAGTCATTTTGAGTTTAGCAGAATTGTTCATATCCTGATGAAGTTTTAAATTGCTGGTCACCTTGAAGGACAGTTTTGTGAAATAATTTTCTTGTCCTTCCTGCTTCAGTGATATTTGGATCTGAGCAGAAGCGGTTGCTAGTTTTCATGTATCATATGGTTATTAAAGCACATCCTGTAGTTTGTTATTTCCATGAGGCCATGAGGTTCACATGATGTGCAGCAGACATTTATGAAATCTTTTGTAGTTTTTTTGAACCTGATTGCATGACAGCTTGTTTCTTCGAAAGAAACTTGTTTTACATGTTTCTCAGAAAAAAAGGGAGTTCTTGTATGGGAAACTGGAGAATCTCACAACAGTGTAAAATCAGAAAGTTTTTTGAGCCATATATGAATTTAATAAATTATATTTTGAAAGTATTTTACTTTACACGAGGTACTATTTAGCAATTCAACTGGAGACAATACTATCGTCGATACAATCAAATCAAACCAAACCAAATGGGTTTTATCTCTCTGATTCAACTCTTCTATATCGGGTGCATACCTCAAGTTGAAGTTTTTGAACCTTGAATGTCCGTGGGATTAGAATACTGGTATGGGATCATTTGAAAGTGAAATCCTTGATTTGTAAGGCAAATTTTATGTTATTTTATATTTCAATTGGGGTAGAGATCAACCTCCACTAGTAGATGTGTGTTTATTCCATGCCACAATGTCCATGAAGGTAGTGCTTTCTTGTTTGTTTTGGTACTGGAAAGTGTAACGTATGACTACAAGTGGGTTTAGATACTATATAACATTTCTCTGTTAGAGCTTTGTCAATTTGGCCAAATCAAAATGTGTTCTTTAAATTTGTCTCCCATCCAATGTTGTCATTGGCACTGGGGTTCAGAAGGGCCAATTCCTGAGAGATTTTAATAGTTTTGAAGTCTGGGTGAAAGGTGTTTTGATTTTCATGCTTAAACATGGTATGT
>APFE030223196.1:0-12139 GCA_000404065.3 Pinus taeda
TGTTCATCATTGCAGGCTGCAAAGGTTCCATATTTTGTGTACATACTATGAAAATTAAAAAATGAAAAGAGGGTATGCCTTAAAAGAATAATCAAAAGGCAAGAAAAACAAATGGTCAAAAGAAAAGTGAAATGAACCCCAAACTAAAGACCAAGAAAGTGGCCATCAAAATGCCACTACTATCTTTGGGCAGTATCATACTCTACAAATACTGCTGCTAATCATACTTAATGGATGGCCCAATAGCCTAATCTGGGCCATGCCATGTTTAAATTGCTTGTTGCAGAATATAGAATGTTTCCTGTCCAAACAACTCAAGCTTGACAGATGACTAGCTAGGTAGAGAAATGAAGGAGCCCAACTGCTTAATCTGGGTCCTTGGAAGAAATAAGGGTACATTTAGATAGGAGGGCAGTCAAAAGAAAAAGAGAACAATCAGGGTCTGCTAATTCAAGTGCACCCACTTTAAGTGAAGAAAAAATGTTAGGATTACTAGGTTGGGTAAGTAGTGCAAGGTTGCAGAAATGAAGGGCCATCACCAGTTGACTTATCAAGTACAAAGACTCATTCCATTCAGGATATTGGCATTAAAGTAGAGGTTTGAGGACAAAACATTGGAAGCATGTCTAATTTCCCCTATTTTCCCCAAACATCATTTACTAACATCCCCAAGGACCTTGAGATCTGCTCAAGTGTCCTGTTCCACTTCAGTTCATGACAGAGTACCAAGTCAAACTATGAAGTTCAATCAAGGAAAAGAAACCACATTTTTTGTGTAAAAATATTTACTCTCATTTCATTTACCTTCCATTCCTAAGTTTTACTTCTTAAAACTTAATCTTTGCCCCTACACTCACCTCACAATGTCATATTAACAACTGATATATTATTTAGCTCCCTAAGTCCCCCCTTCCCTAATTCTATAAAGATCTATGAAAAATTCACAAACAATCTGTATAAAATACCCTCCCCCTAGCACTATAGCTATATATCCCTTTCTTGGGAAATATTAACCCATCAGGGGTTAGTATTAACCCCCTTTGACCCTAAACTATGGATTTTCAAGCAAAACTTTGGCTAAAAGTCAAAAAATTCAAAACCCCGCCCTCATTAACCCTTCCAACCCCTTTTCCGCTCTTAAATTTGTGTTTATAATGTTTTAAATTAAAAACATTATTAAACCTACCCGAAACCTAAGGTTAAAACCCACCCCCACAAATGATTTATTTAAAACGATTAATTTAATAGGTGGGTCCCCCTCTGTTAATGCGTCGTCACATCACGATCCCTGCCAGCCGTCCGATCGTGGGCGATCTAATCCAGTGATGGGCGGTCATTTCCCCACACAACATGCCCGACCTTTTGCATCCGGGGGATTGGCGGTATTACCGCCGTACGCCCGCCACGCGTCGGCCTCCCGCACTGTTCGAGCCAACCCCCCCCCCATACCACTTACCGCCTATGAGGCCTCCAGGGAAACCACTTACCACCCATCCCCCTTCATTGATGTCACATCCCCGTCAGCATGACGTCACCTCACCTTTCCGCCACCGCGCCTCCACGTCACCTCCACGTCGTCTGTCCACTCGTCTGCCCTGCCACCGTGTCACCGCCACCTGGCCACCCATGTCAGCATGACGTCATCACCAAAAAAGGTGCCAAAGGGCCAAAAGTGCATCAAAAGACAGGAAATGACCGTTATTTGTCATTTTCATTCATCGTTTCCGGAGCATTCTGCATGCAAAAAACGTCGTTCAACGGCCGAAATCAAGAATTCACCCACCAAAGTTGCTGCCGCCCTCATCGTCGACCCAAGTACCTGCAACTGATCCAGCTTGACGCCTGCCGCACCGAGAAATCCAGGTATTTTCTGCAGGCGACCTATTTTACCCGCATTTCTCCTACTGTTCTCCTAAATTCCTGTAAAGAAACTCTGCAAAAGATCCTCACAGACAAATTGTCCACTGAAAACACCCAAAGACCTGATAAAACCCCTGCACCACAAGGATCTGCAAGAAACCCGTGCCCTGCTATGAATTCACCATAAAAACCAATTGAAGAAGCCAAGCCACCGGCTAAAAGCAAATAAAACTGCACACTCATCCCTGATATCAAAAATTCCCTTAAAAAACCAGCTAATTAGCTCAAACACACTCTGGTTTTTCCAACAGAGTGCCCCACAATTCATCAAACCCAAAAGAGTTTCCTCATACTCTCAGGGTGCTCACTGCCAAAAACAATTTAGTAGGCATTCCTCAGCCTTTGCACCAATCCTAAACTCAAGTAAACATCCAGTTAAAATCAAACATGGACACTCCATATACACTAGATGTTGCTCCTGTTAATCCACCCAACAAAGAGCTTGAAGCTATGCCACTGGTAGACAGTGATTTCCTCATTGCAGATTTTGTGACAGAGAGGAACCACTTACAGACCTTCTGCCAGCTAAGGAACAGTCACTTGGACAACAGTGACATGTATGGCATCTAGGAGTCCAATCTGCCCACCTACTTCCTGCCATCTGTAAATGTCTTCCCTGAAGTCATTCACCTCTGTGCAGAAAACTATGACCAGAAGCTCAGAGCTGTAAAGTCTCCATCTGGGAGCATCCTCTTCTACATAACACCAGACTCCATCAATCAAATGCTGAACTACAAGCAAACCCAGCTGCTATACCCTTTTTCTATTAAGTACTTGCTGGATGAGGGCTCCAAGCTCTCTAGCACAGACATTGCTGCAGTGGCCAAAACTTTCATGAAGGAAGACTGCCAACCTTCTGGGCCACCTCCTTTTTCATATACAAATTTCAATGAGGTAGGCAAGCTGCTGGTGGACATGATATCCTCTGTGCTGGGATTCACCACAAATGAGCATGTTGATGAAACTGTGCTGGTCATGCTATCTTCATATAGCCTTGAGAAGCCCCTTGCTATAAAATACAATTATGCCAAGTATATTGCCAACAAGATGCATGACCAACTGTCAAGGCTGAAAAGGGAGGCAATATTTAAATATTCATCATACATCTATCACCTGTTCATGTATTATCAAACAGATTGCTTCCAGTGCCCAATCAAGAAGCTAGACTCACAGGGTGAGAGGAGGTCTGTCATCTTCTGGTCTTCAGTCTTCCACCAAGTCTAGAATTCTCCCTATTCCTGTTGTGAATTTATTGACCAATTTGTTTATCCAGTCACATGCCTCTTAAAGAGGACTCCTCTGGCCAGATTGTCCAAAGATATGCAGAAAATCTTACAGCTGTCCAGGAATTACAAAATAGGTGATTGGTATTTATACCAAAATCACACAGTTATCAGAATCTATGGTTGTGAGCTTTGTCCCTACAGGCTCCCAAGGTATGTGCCTATGAGATTGTTTGCCTTGGAATACTATAGGCAACTCATCAATTCTGACCTTACACACTTCCACAGTGCCAAGAAGAAAGCCAATCTCAAATTTAGAGACCACCTAGGCCACTTCATCATGAATAAGAAAGATGGTTGGCAAGAAGCTGATCAAATATTGGGGCAACTGCTTAAACTCAAAAGGAGCTTCTGGTGGGTCCCTTATGACCCTAAAGGCTTTATCAATGCTAGGAGAGTCAAGTATAGGTTGCTAGCCTATAAACATTGCCCATACCCACAAATAGAACACTTTGCCAACCAAGATGAATGGGTGCCTGATCAATAGTAGAAGAATTTACTCAGGAAGAGAAAATGGAGCAGACTGTGAAAGATTTAGAGAAAACTCTTGACTTGGATTCTTGTCAACAGGTCCTGTTCAAGCAATCAGTCCAAGTAGGAGAAGGCACATCCACTGCTCCAGCTGCACAGACTACCCAGCAAGCATCTACAACCACCACTACAGCAAAAGGCAAAGAAATAATGGATGAACAGCAAGAGACAGAGGCAGGGCAGCCCAACACCTCGAAGGATCAAACTCAAGGGCAAGCCCCTTTAGAGAAAACTGGACCACCCCAAATCCCAGTTTTGCAAACACCTCTCAATGGAGAGAGAGGAAAAAAGCGAGACAGGGAGGAGGTCACACCTCCAACTGGGTCAACACAGCAACCAGAAGCCAAGAGGCCAAGGGTTGACCCTGAAACAGAGGAAGAAGACATCAGTGAGGAAAGGGCAGAAAGCCACAGCAGAGAAAGACAATCCAGCTAGCAGACTGCCACTAGTTCATTTCAGCTGGAACATGCCATGCAGCAAGGCACAGAGGTATCCTCCTCAAGGCAGCAGGGCAAGAAAACAGCTGGGATCAAAGGAGGTTTCATGGAGATCAAGGCACAAAATGAATTGTTGAGAGTGCAACTCTATGATCAATTCTTGAAGGCAACCCCCTCCAAAAAACAAAGATTGATGGCTGCCTATGATATCAAGGAGGAAAAAATGATTTTTACTCATTTAAAGCCTAAAGTTCCACATCCCAAAACCTCTGCAGATTACTTAAGAACAAACTTGGAGGTATTTTCTAAAGACATACACCCCATGGATCAGATAGAGCTGCACAAATAGACTGGGGAAATGGTGTATGCCACACTTGCAAACAGGGCCATGTTGGCCCATCAGTTAAAAGAATCACTGAAAATACTAATACGCAGTTGGATTTGGAAAGGATGTCTTCCCAGGCCAAGGAAAACAGAATAACGACATTGGAAGACATTATCATTGATCTAGGACATGATCCAAAATATCCAAAGGGTGTTAGGGCCCTTATGAAAAAGAAAGAGGATGATATTGCTGCACTCAGGAAGCAGGAAAAATTGCCTCCAACCATTCACCCTGACACTGCAGAGCTAGCACAAGAAAAATAGCTTGATGACACCATGGACTTACTCATGAAGATGAATCAAAGGATATTAGAGATGGAAGGAGAATTGGAAAAAGCATGGCAAGGAAGACAGAGAGAATCAACCTCCCAGCCCCCTCAAACTTCTACAACTCTTGGACCTGCCCCTCCTTCACAAGCAGCAACAGCCCCTCCTGCCATTCCAGCACCAACCACAGCTACATCAGCAACAAGAGCAACAACAGAAGCAACAGTAGTAGCAGAATCCAGCATGAGTATGGAGGACTTGATGAAAGCTGTCAAAGAGCTTGAAACTCAAGTTACAGAAATAAATGAAGCCAAGGATAGACTGGCCAAGCTAGAGGCCAGCTATGATAAGTCCAAGATAACAGTGGCAGAAAAGCAAAGAGAAATAAAGGCCTTGGAGAACAAAGTAAAAACTTTGGAAAAGGAATTGCTTCTAGGAAAGACCTTAGCAGAAATCAAGAAGATAATTTGGGCCAAAATTGGCCAATCAATACATGACCAATGGAGGTCAATCCAGGCAATACATGAGTAGGTTGAACTAATAGGCATGGCTCATGTTGAAATACAAAGAGCCAGAACAGCACTAGGAATCATGCTTGAGCAAGCCAATAAAATGATACATTTCCTCAATAACCACACTAGGGAGGAATTGGCAGCTCTAGAAATAAACAGCAGAACAGACACTATCCTGACAGCTAAGAAAGTGCTAACTTTGAGGAACTTCACTCAAACTCTAGAAAGAAAATGTCAGGAAATGAAGGCAGAAATTGATGAATTCAGGGAAAAAATGACAGTGTTACAAGATAAAGGACTGCCAAGCCTAGTGACTGGCACAGGACAACTGCTGTCATATAATCAGTATATCACAAGGATCAACAATTATGTTGAAAATCAAATAACAACATCCAGCAGCTCCACAGAAGAAGCAGGGCCTCCCTCTGGGCAGTCTCTGTATGAAAAATTAGAAAATCTATTTTTTATTGAGCATGAGATAAATCATCTGTTTGAGGTGCCTCCAAACTTCTACAGATATAG
This sequence comes from Pinus taeda, assembly GCA_000404065.3. NCBI lineage: Eukaryota > Viridiplantae > Streptophyta > Pinopsida > Pinales > Pinaceae > Pinus > Pinus taeda. The sequence goes on from APFE030223196.1 coordinate 5,857, forward strand.
AGAAGCAGATGAAACACTGGTAAAAATAAGGAGGCATCAGCTACCTCCAGCTGATTGGTGGCAGGCAATGCTGAAAATTCTGCCCAGGTGATGCCACTATATTATTCCTTTTTTGTGAAAAAACAGATCTCAGTCAAAGTACAGGTTAGCAGATAGATCAACACGCAGGTATCACAGGAAGCATCCGTACAGTGACTCACCAAAGCACCCAGACAGCAGACTCAACTAACGCAGAATTAAAGGCACAACTACAGCCAACTTTCCTGAGCCATAAAGTCAAAAGTTGTCTAACAGAAAGATAACTGCCATCTCAACATTAAATGTTGTAGTTATTTCCTTCATTTACTTTTTGTAAGAGAGTTGGTTGTGCAATTTATTGCATAATAACTCACTATTGAGATATTTTGTATCCTATTTTTGTATATATATCCCCTCAACGAACGTATTGAGGGTCGGTTGTAGTGAAAATCTTTCAGAAGAGCTGTATTCTATATCTGAGACATTTGATCTAATACAAATTGCTGGTGGAGTTCTTGAGTTCTATACTGTCTAAAGGTGGAAATGAATGGCCCCGTTGAGCTGCAGAATTCCTGTGTCATTTGCTGGAACAATAAGTAATTCTGAATTGTGTTCTTGTTTTTCTGTGTATGCCAAAATCCATATATTTTCATAATCATAGTAAATAGAGAAAAAAAATAGCTTAGGATTTGTTTGAACACACCCTATGCTTAATCTCTATTTCTGAATATGTTTTCTTCTAGATTAGCCATGGATATGAATTCTTAATTGCTCATGTCTAAACTAATTCTATCATTGTGAATATTGTTTAAGAATTCTTCACTGCTCTTAAGCAATACTTTCATTTTTCCTTTGTTAGCATAGTGAAAGATTCTTAATTGCCTTTCACTCACTAATTCCATAAACCTCATCACAAAATTTGATAAATTGTTCCACAGATGCCCGTCTGGCTTTGCAGCAATACTCTGTCTTCATAAACATCCTTCAGCAGCACACTACCTGAACTCCATTGCCCAATGGACCAAACTGTTCTGTAATCTATACCTCAGCTCTGTTTGAATTCACCAACCCACCAAACTCCAACAAAACAGCACACCATAGCTACGCTAAAATTATCCACCAACAAAGCTAAATTATAAAGAGAGAGCCCTCTCTAGTTACAGGTAGGCTAGGACCTGTAACTGAAAGATTGGCCAGTGGTTACCTCGGCCGTATTCCCTTTAGGAAGCAGGGAACAACCTGAGTGTTAACATTAATGGCGACTCAACTGGGGACTTATTTCAAAATTACCAATTGAAAGGAAATAAGCTTCCTGTTTAAAACCTTCTCATAAGATACCAAGGAAACAAAACTCAGAAGCTGGCTCCAAAGAAGAAATCTCGTTACACTAGGTCCAACCTTGACCCTAATCCCCCAGCTATCTTTGAAAACCCCAATTTAATCCCCAAGATCTTGAAGAAACGAGAGCAGCTAGGGGAGCTCTCAGATTCAGATACAGAACCAATTCAGTAGAGCTATATTCCTACTCCTGTTAAAGCATCAGTTCACCCTCAGATAACCCCTACTTATCCTAGTTCCTCATCCACTTCCCAAGGTAGTTTCCCCACTCCTCCATCCCCAACACACCTAACTCCTGTTATCCCTGTTGTTCCAGTTGTTCCACTCCTTCTTGCTGTCCCTTTTATCCCTGCAAATATGGCTAGATATGCTCCTTTACACCTGCCTGCAAATCCAGGGGAAATGCCCCAAGACTATCAAAGCAAAATCACTTACTTTGATGGTACTGGCACTTATACAGCCCAGCAACACACTAAGAGAATGCAGGACTATTTTGAGAACTATGAGATAGATGATGAATATGTGAGAATGAAAATTTTTGTGCAAAGTTTGACAGGGGATGTAAGGAACTGGTTTAGGTCTCTAGCTGCAAATTCTATACTCAATCCTGATGCCTTATACCTAAGTTTTTTAAACAGATGGGAAAAGAAGAAAGACCCTCTATAGATACTAACAGAGTATGATAACTTGAAAAGGGGTCCACAAGAAACAGTTCAAGATTACTGTGCTAGGTTCAACAATAACGCCATCCCTCAGAACTTGAGACCTCCACCTGATCTGGCCTTGATCAAATTCCCTAATGGATTTGATCCAGATATGGCATATCAATTAAGAGAAAGAGCACCTCCAAGTCTTGTAGACATGCAGAATATAGCTGTAAGTGTGGAGGCAAACCTGATTGCCAAGAGAACCAGAGCAAAAAATGAGAGAAGAACAACATTTAAAGAGGAGCCCTCAACCTTTGACCAAAATCTAGATGCAATCATGAAGGGTGTGGAGAGGTTGGGAGATAGAGTTGATACCATGGAGAGAAAGTCCTCTTGGGAAGGGCAAACAAGCAACACCACTAGGAATCCCAATTTTAGAAAAAAACCAAAACCCAAATGCTGGAAGGACTGGTCCTGATCAAAATATCAGACCTCCATTTCAAGAGAACTATGCAGAGGCCTCAACCACTAGTGAACAAATAGAAGATCCCCAGATCAATCTAATGGGTTTGGACAATGAACAACAAGTATTCTTAACACAAGATGATCAACAAGCCCAAGAATACAAGCAATTCCAAGCAAAATCTGGTGAGTCATTTGGTTTCAGAGAAGGGTATGACACAGCAGTTTATGAAGTACACAAACAATACAAGTTAAGAAGTAGAACCATAGATGTACCTGACAATACCAAACAAACAAACACCAAACTGCCCAAAAAATCTAGTGATAAAGCCATTTCAGCAGAGTCCTCAGATAAAAAACTCCAGAGGGAGGTCACAGTGGAAGATATATCTGATGTACAACCTCCAGTAAAACCTACACCTACACCACTTCTTCCAACAAAAATCTTGGGCAGACCTCTAGAATACAAACCCAATCCAAGCATACCCCAAAACAGTGTACCTGACCAGGACATGATCACCCAAAATTCAGCAGAAAAAGAAAAACTTGCTGCTCACAATATAAAAGTTCAGGTGGAAAAACCTTTCAATCTAGAGACAGAAATTGGTAAACTGAAAATAGCAATTCCTCTTTCAGAACTAGCCAAACATGAGGTCTTCAGACAACAAATTAATAGATCATTGCAAGTACCAGAGAATAGGGATGCAGTTAATATTCTGGATGACCAACCAGAGCTGATTTTTGGCTCAGAAGTCAATGGAAAATCAGTAGATGGAGGGACTCCTCCATTCTATGTAAGCCTAAATATTCATGACAAAGTGTTACACAATGCCATGTTTGACTCAAGGGCCTCTCATAACCTAATGCCCAAATCAGTAATGGAAAAACTTGAATTAGATATCACCAGACCCTATAAAGATTTGTTTTCATTTGATTCCAGCCAAGTGAGATGTTTAGGCCTGATCAAAGACCTTTGTGTATCCCTAGTCCAATATCCAGCCAAAACAATTCTAATGGATGTAGTAGTAGTTGACATTCCACCCAAATATGGTATGCTCTTATCAAGATCATGGGGTGCCAAACTCCAAGGATCTCTGCAACTAGACATGTCATATGCCACAATCTCAGTCTTTGGCCAACCAAAGAGACTGTACCGAGAAACACTGATGAAATATGTGGTCAGCAATCAGGAGAACCCAAAACTTCCCAATCTACTCCATTCATTCAGACACGGACTCATTCATACTATACAATGCTGATATATGTCCCAAAACTGAGGTCAAGCTCCTAAAAACAACAGAAACCAGGCATATGAATGAACAATCCACAGCTCCAGATCAAAAGATCACTGATATAATCAAACCAACACAGTCTGCTGATAGATCACAAGAATCACCAAAACTAGACCAACCCACTGAACAAATCTGTAAATCCATTGAAAGAAACAATGATCAAGAGACCTTGTGGTATTTAGAATTTGCTGGGTCAGTAAATAAGCTAGGAGCAGAAGCAGGGGTCTGGATACACAATACTCAAAATGACCATGCTCTGGGTCATGCATATAGGCTTAACTTCAGATGTACAAATAACATGGCTGAATATGAAGCCCTTTTACTAGGTCTCAAACTGATTAAGAGTCTAGGAGTGACCAAAGTTTCCATATTGGGTGATTCACAACTAATTATACAACAGATAAAGGGAACTTTTGTCACAAATGATCCCAGGTTAAGGTCTTATAGGCTAGCAGTGACAGATTTGCTCAACAACTTCCTGGAATATCAGCTCACCAAAATACCTAGGAACCACAACTTGCATGCTCACAGTTTGGAAACTTTTGCAAGCACCTGTAAACTTCCCTTTGGGCCTAACCACCAGCTCACTGCTGAGATTAAACACAGGCCTTCTGTCCCAGACAATGTAGATAATTGGCAAGTATTTGAGAATGATACTCAGGTAAACAATTTTTTGACCATAAAGGAGGAATTCTCAAACTTAAACATTGACACAAGCATTAGGGATGATCAGCACCAAATTGATGAACTGAATACAATTATATCAGCTGAAACAGTAGATCTGATATTACATCCTACAACCTTTGACTCTGCCAATTTACAGAAGCTAAAAGTAACAGATCTTGATGAAATTATTGAAGAAGAAACTGAAGTAATTCAACTAAAGGATAATTTCTTGCCCACAAGTCTTACTCCTTTAGAAGACATTTTTGATTCAAATGATCTCCCTAAGAAACCAAAGATGCAACCCATGAATGCAAAAATATAGGAGTGTAATATTGGGACCACTGAAAATCCCAAAATGGTCAAGCTTTCTAGAACCTTACCTCCTGATAAGAAATCAGAATATATTAAACTGTTCAAAGAGTTTCAAGATGTGTTTGCCTGGAGTTATGAGGACCTTCAATCCTATGATACTACAGTTATCCAGCACACAATACCCCTGAAAGAAAACCAGAAACCCTTTAAATAGAAACTGAGAAGAGTGAATCCAGTCCTTCTTCCCCTAATTGAAAAGGAAGTAAAATGAATGTATGAAGTTGGGATCATTGCACCTATAAGATTTTTTGAATGGATTTCTAACCTTGTACCTACAAGAAAGAAAACTGGGGAGATAAGACTTTGTGTTAATCTGAGAAATTTAAACAAAGTCTCTCTCAAAGACCACTACCCCTTGCCAAAAATGGATCACATCTTACAAAGGGTAGTGGGAGCTTCAAGGATCTCACTACTGGATGGTTTCTCAGGATTCAATCAAATTTTAGTTCACCCAGATGATCAAGATAAAACATTTTTCACCACACCTTGGGGAACTTTCAAATATGTAAAAATGCCTTTTGGACTAAAAAATGCTGGAGCCACATTTCAAAGGGCAATGGACATAGCCTTTGCTAAAGAAATCCATGACTTCTTAGTCATATACCTTGATGATCTAACAGCCTTCTCAAAATCAGACCAAGAACATTTAAAACACCTCAGACAAGTGTTCTTAATTTGCAGAAAGTATGGCATTTCTTTGAACCCAAAGAAATCACTATTTGGCCTAGAAGAAGGCAAACTCCTAGGCCATATAATTTCAAAAGATGGCATAATAATTGATCCTGATAGGATTCAAGCTATACTTCAGGTCCCCCATCCAAGAAACATCAAAGAATTATAGGCCTTTTTAGGAAATATTAATTTCCTAAGATTTATTCCTAACTTGGCTGAGCTGATAAGATTGTTGAACAATATGCTCAAGAAAGATGCCAAGGTCAAATGGACAGTTGATGCTAAACAAGCTTTTGAAGAAATCAAGATAGCTTTAACAAAAACACTTGTGCTTACAAGCCCTAGTTTTGATAGAGATTTTATAATCTTCTCCTTTGCTTCTGAGCATACAATTGTTGTTGTCTTACTACAAAAAGATGACTTAGGATGTGAAAAACCTATTGCCTTTTTCAGTAAAGCCCTTAGGGATGCCCCACTCAAGTACAAGATCATGGAAAAGCAAGCATATGCCCTTGTAAAAGCCATAAAGGATTTCAGAGTTTATATCCTGTACTCTCACATAGTTGCATATGTGCCCAATGCAGTAGTCAAAGACATTTTAAGTCAAGAGGGAATTGAAGGCAAGAGGGGCAAATGGATTGCCAACATTCTGGAATATGATATAGAAATCAAACCAACAAAACTTATAAAAGGACAAGGGCTAGCTAGACTAATGACTGAAACTAATTTCCAAGCCCTTGACATCAATGAACTGGATAACGAACAGGAGATGGCGACTCCACAGATCAATCAAGCCTTTTTACAATCACCTTGGTA